>OZ020176.1:7408976-7449010 GCA_963971145.1 Sussaba pulchella
CTCGATATTGATCGTAGGTTGCGCTGGATGGTAAAGAAAAACGGAAAAGGGCATATCGAAGGGGAGGTCGAGGACGTGTGCTGCGAGTTTTGGATTTTTATCTTGCGACAACGGCGCGTGGAGTACTTGGTACGGAGACGCGGCTTGACATGCGCCGTTGTTCCGTAATTTTTTGTCGTTTTTGATTTTTTTTTCATCGTCTCCGCGTTTCTTTTCTTTCTTCTGGTTTGTTAGTTTTTGTTTTTTTTTTTTTTAATATTTTTGGTGCTGCGCTTCTCGAACGATTCGAAGGGTTCTCCTGTACTACCTGCAGCCTGGAGAGGCCTCTTGGTTGGTATATGCTACAGTCTTTCTTTCTCTTTCTCTCTCTCTCTCTCTCTCTCTCTCTCTCTCTCTCTCTCTCTCTCTCTCTCTCTCTCTCTCTCCTGAGTAAAAAAATTATGTATAAACTATTTGTAGTTTCTCTATGGTTTCGGGCATGCATGAAAATTGCATAGCTTATACATAAGCAACCATATACATACACCATAGTCGGACTATATATAAAATATACACAAAATATATATTAATTCGATCTATAAACCATGGATATTTGACCTTTGGAATTATTAAATTTATTTTTGGATTGTTTGTTAAATTAGACATACATAGACTATCTACAAACTATATATGCTCAATTCCATATATAATTAATACACACAATATACATTAGTTTTTTACTTGGATCTCTCTCGCTCTCTCCCCTTCCTCCCTATCGGCCAGCCAACGCAGCAAGGATCTCTCTCTCGCGTCGGGTCTCCTTGCCGCGAGGCTTTCGACGGGGCGAAGACGCGGCCCTGCTCGAGGGGTGAGGAGGGGAAGGAGGGGGGGCGACGAGTGCAACCGATCACGATACCCTCGGCGAACAATTCAGTAGAGCCATAATAGATTTAACAGTTTCTTTCGTCGTGTAGGTATCTCCGTGCCTTCCGTTCTTTTACCTCATTCGCTCTGTGCATTTTTTCAGTTTTTTTATTCGTCTCATAGGGCCCCGATCGTCGAGGGTTAAGTGTAATAGCGCGAGAGAAAGGGTTGAAATACGCACGCACATAAAAAAAATTAAAAAAAACGGTCCAGGATCTACAGCTCTTTATCTATCGCCATATGCTACCACTTTCAACATCTTTTTCGTAATTTCTCCCCTCTCCCATTCGATCATGTTACTTTATACATTCCTTGCTTCGGTTACCGCCGCCATACGGATAATTGGAATAATGTAATAGAACGAAAAAAAATATCTTTCCTCGGAGAGCATCGAATTTGCCGCGTTTATAACGAAATTGTCGATTTCGCTTCGTCTATTTCACTATTATTCTTCTATAGGGTTTTTCAAAGGTTCCATGGATTGTTATTGTAACCATAAATTTCCCAATGGGACGAACCAACCTTTATACATATGTATTTCACGATCCAGAGAATATTTTTTGTTTTGCGGTTTCTCGTCTTTTATTTATTTTTTTTTCGATATTTTTTTTCTCGTTCATTACCGTATCGTGGGAGGAGAAGAATCGAAACTGTGGCGTTACGGGTTTTCGATCGACGACCGTGAAAATTCTTTGGCGGCACGGATTCGATGGTTTTTCCATCGTAAGGTTCCGTCGGATCATCGGTCGGGATTGTGTTGTGTGAACGAACGTCAGGATGCGTCTCCTCCCGGTCTTGACTGTCCGGAAAAACGTGAGATGAACGAAGAGATCTACCTGAGTTGAAGAGGATGCCGACGCGCGAGCGCGGCTGTAATTACCGGGACGTTAATTGGCGGGGTTCCGTAAAGGGATCGATGAGAGGAAAAGGGCGAGAGAGAGAGAGAGAGAGAGAGGAAGAGAAGTGCATTAGAGCGTTCATCCGCGGAGGAAGGAATCGCTCGCGTCAGCGGCTTTCTCGAATTGTCTAATAGTGTTGACCACCCGGACGTTGAAATCACCTCCTCTGCTTTCTGAAGTTCTTTTCGGTCATTCGATTCTCACCAATTTCAAAATTTTACATCCGGTCGTTTTTTACCAATAGCCGACAATTGCGTTCTCTGTCATTATTGTAACGGCGACGTTGGGAGGTTTTTTTTTTTTGTTTCCTGTGGGGATTTTTTCTTTTCAATTTAACGTTTTATCAGGCGCTCGTTTTGATTGATCGTGGTTGAAGGTGTTGACACGAGGATGATGGACGATGGGATTGTATTGGGTTTTCGATTTGAATCGGATTTTTGGTTTTGATGTCGTTAGAAAGTCGAGACGATTGTGATTAATTTTTAATTTTGATTAAACGTGGAACGATGATAAAAGAATGAATCGATTCGATTGAGCCGAGTCAGAAAGAAATTGATTCGAAATTTTAATGGAACTCTCGCTTGTGGTAAAATTGAAAAATCAATTGATGGAATATAAATTCTCTAATTTTAATTGAATTAACAACTATTCGAAATATTACAATACGTTCTGTAATAAATTTCCGGGCTTTTGTTTTTTGAAAAAACGCAAGAAAATTAATAAAAATGTTGATAAAAAATCGCGGCAAATTATTCGATTAAGCCAGAATCAAATAATCGAATCGAATCTTCGATATACGTCGTCGCAAGAGCCACGAGTCAAAACAGAACGTTTGGCAACCCTCGAAGCAGTCGAATTTCTCGACGACACCTGCGGCTGCGGATTTTTTCGAAAAATCCCCGGCGGCGTTCGTGCGGTCAAAAGCGACCAAAGCCGAAACAGTCCTCCGCCGATCCCCTTAAAACGATTCTTCGCGAATTCTACCTCAACCACGCGCAATTTCAACCCGAAGCTTCTCGGAATCGTCGCAACCGCAACGACGTCAATAAGTAATATAACAAACTATAACACAACGTATAAATTTTTTTTTACCTTCAAAAATGCGTTCTTTCTATCTCATTTTTCGTTCACCGGGATTTTAGCGAGAATTCGGGAATGGCGGCAATTTGGCAATCGTCGAGAGATTCCTCCGTCTGTTCTTTCGTCCCTCGGTCGACAATTTTTCGTTTCCGTTTTGCGAGAAAAGACGACGACGGAATGACGAAAAGCGCGCGCGCGCGCGCGCGCAGAGCAATATAATAATAAACCGCGAAGAGGGTATTGTTCAAAGATCCCTCGGGAGCTCGCGCCGTTGTCCAAATGTTTCTCTTTGCCGAGTGGACGAAACGTCGGGAGAATAGCGTAGAAGCTCGGGGGAAATAAAAAAATAAGGAAGGAAAAAAAAAATTAGAAGAAGAAAAAAAAATGATGGTCCTAAGAGCGCACGCGAGTCGAGTCTTCTTTCACCGGCCTCGGGACACGTCGACGTCAAACATCTCTGAAAATAATACTCTGGAAAGAAAGAACGGAATGAGAAGATGGAATATAAGAGAGAGAAAAAAAATGTAGAGACAACCGAGACACGAGATACGAAACACGAGTCGTGAATTAAAATTAAAGTAATAACCGAAACCCATGAACGAGTGAACGGAGCGAATTAATTTCACGGTTGTCGACGCGTGTAATATGAAACATTGCTGATTAATATTTGTCACACAGGATATCGTGTGTGCGTGTGTATTTTCGGAAAGCTGGGAAAATTTCACTAACAATGCGTCGAATTCGAGTCGGTTTTGTGTAAAAATTGCGGGAACGAATTAAAATGCAAAAATTCAGTGGGTTGGATATATTTAAGTATTGAGCCTCGCGCAATGCCTTAAAGATTGCTTTTTGTACTTAAAACTCGACTACCGGAATTTCCCGTCAGTGAAAAGTCATAAACAATATTTTTTTCGGAAATTTCAGACAATTTCACAGAGAAATGATCTTCGAACCCAAATTTTCTTTTCGAATGATACACTAAAAATTTAATTAAAAAAAAAAAACAGAACGGAAATGTCTCGAAATTTTCTATACAATTACAGTCGATATAATAAAAAAAAATCCGAAAAAAATCAAAGACAACGTCCTAAATTGTTTTTAAACATTTAGAATCACTCATATATTTTTATTTTTATGTTTTTATGTTTTTATTCCTAAGTTTTTATTTTTTTATTTTCATTATTATCAAAAGCTAGACATTTTCTTATCAATTTCTCGAACATGAGATTCATTTCCAAGTTGAATGAGACGAGCGTCGTTAAATTGACGTCGCGTCGTCGCGATGATCGCCGAAGCGAGAGAAAGGCGAAAGAGCGCGTGAATCGTTCGAACTCTCGATGAACGAATTACGCGATGGGAGCTTAAGATGTTGCCGCTCGTTAATTGCCCTAATGGTGTGTGACACGTACTCACGATTTTTGAGGGTCGAAGACGAAGCGAGCACGACGGCTCCGGCACACGGCTGTCACCACGCACAAGCGACGTTCTTCTTATCCGCGAGCGCTCGAGCGTTTCTCTCGGATCCTCGAACGTTCCAAAAGCGGGCTTGTGTAGACTCCGGGAAATTTCGTCGTCGCCGGTGTCTCGTCGTTTTATCTCGTCTTTGACTTCGTCACGGATCATCGTCGCGTCGGGATCTTTGGGGCGAACGAGGCAATTAGAATCACTCGATTGCCCGTTCTGCGTTTTTCCACCTAGGCTATAAATGACCAGGGGTTTATTCGACCAGCTTCGTATTTATTTTTTTATGTACGAAGATAAAGTAAATTGCGATTCGTGAGGATGGACTATATTTTATAGTCGGTAGAATTGGCTACTGTAGTTGAGGAAATTGATAGATAATCGATACTTTAGAGAGAAAATTGATAGCATGGTTGATAAGAGATTTATTATTTCCGTGCTGATTTGAAACGACTGCTATGATTATTATTTATTATTTATTATTTATTATTTATTATTTATTATTTATTATTTATTATTTATTATTTATTATTTATTATTTATTATTTATTATTTATTATTTATTATTTATTATTTATTATTTATTATTTATTATTTATTATTTATTATTTATTATTTATTATTTATTATTTATTATTTATTATTTATTATTTATTATTTATTATTTATTATTTATTATTTATTATTTATTATTTATTATTTATTATTTATTATTTATTATTTATTATTTATTATTTATTATTTATTATTTATTATTTATTATTTATTATTTATTATTTATTATTTATTATTTATTATTTATTATTTATTATTTATTATTTATTATTTATTATTTATTATTTATTATTTATTATTTATTATTTATTATTTATTATTTATTATTTATTATTTATTATTTATTATTTATTATTTATTATTTATTATTTATTATTTATTATTTATTATTTATTATTTATTATTTATTATTTATTATTTATTATTTATTATTTATTATTTATTATTTATTATTTATTATTTATTATTTATTATTTATTATTTATTATTTATTATTTATTATTTATTATTTATTATTTATTATTTATTATTTATTATTTATTATTTATTATTTATTATTTATTATTTATTATTTATTATTTATTATTTATTATTTATTATTTATTATTTATTATTTATTATTTATTATTTATTATTTATTATTTATTATTTATTATTTATTATTTATTATTTATTATTTATTATTTATTATTTATTATTTATTATTTATTATTTATTATTTATTATTTATTATTTATTATTTATTATTTATTATTTATTATTTATTATTTATTATTTATTATTTATTATTTATTATTTATTATTTATTATTTATTATTTATTATTTATTATTTATTATTTATTATTTATTATTTATTATTTATTATTTATTATTTATTATTTATTATTTATTATTTATTATTTATTATTTATTATTTATTATTTATTATTTATTATTTATTATTTATTATTTATTATTTATTATTTATTATTTATTATTTATTATTTATTATTTATTATTTATTATTTATTATTTATTATTTATTATTTATTATTTATTATTTATTATTTATTATTTATTATTTATTATTTATTATTTATTATTTATTATTTATTATTTATTATTTATTATTTATTATTTATTATTTATTATTTATTATTTATTATTTATTATTTATTATTTATTATTTATTATTTATTATTTATTATTTATTATTTATTATTTATTATTTATTATTTATTATTTATTATTTATTATTTATTATTTATTATTTATTATTTATTATTTATTATTTATTATTTATTATTTATTATTTATTATTTATTATTTATTATTTATTATTTATTATTTATTATTTATTATTTATTATTTATTATTTATTATTTATTATTTATTATTTATTATTATATCCTATGTTTAATAAATGAATACATTTCAACAAAGCAACTGCTACAACGATGGTCCTTCAATTTTATTTCTTCTCCTTATTTCTCCTTATTCCATTAATATATTTATCATTTATTAAAATGACCGATATCCGATCCAGCTGACCCGCATCGCTCCGTGACGCGAGTCCGCCATTTCTCCTCGAGCATCGATTCACTCTTCATGATAAATTTGACGTTGATGCGATCGAGCAGCTGGAGAACGCCAAACGTCGGCGACCCGCGTCCGAACGAGAGTACATGGAATTATGGGGATGATCGCAACGAAAGCCCGTAGAGCGGTGAAACAACCCAAAGGCCAGCCCGCGCGCGGGTTGAAAGCATCGGGACGTGGCGAATATGCCGCCCCACCAGGATACGCGCCGGGAGACTGACAGCGCACGATCACGAGGATTTTGGAAAAAAGCTCGCGGCCGGCGCGTCTGCGATTAGTGCGGTCGGACGATGCATTGTGGCCATCTGTTACGGTCGAGGCGAAAACAGCCGCTGCTGGGAATTCGGACGGAATCGGGAAAATCGTGAAGCCACGAGAAAATCGGGAAAAACGCGGTCACGGTCGCTACACGAATATATATGGGGCATTTCGTGCCGAATTAATCGTTTCGGGAATTTTAATTTTTTTATGAAGCTGGGTTGTTCGAAATTGACTGTGAATAATTTGGAATCGATTGAAATATTATTTCGGGATGAATTGCAGAGGAAAAAATATTTTCAATTGGCGGAAGGTTTTTTGAAAATGCTTTGAAAAAAAAAAATTAAAATCATCTTTGAGTCGAACATTTTTTCACATAAATCGCGAATTAATATGTAAATCGTTAATCAAGAATTCTTTCGTATTTATTTCCGGAACTTATGACAAGTAATACAAACTAAAAAAAATAATCCCGCCAAATGAATTTTTCTTAAAATTATGAGCGTTTGAAAAAAATATTAAATTTTTCAAAAAATCATTTCTCGAAAAACAATTTTCCAAAAAAATTATGGAAAAAATACAGAAGGCTCTTTCCGTTAGGTACAAGAATATGGAAAAAAATTTGACTGAATAAAAAAAAAGTTAATTTTGAAAGTGGTCGTTTTGACATGGAATGCCCCGTATAAATATAACTATATATATTCGCAGGCGTGCGCCCGAGTTTCTCGCCGCCATATGGCACACGGAGGGTTATTGCCGGCGTGGCTGCACTTCATCCCCTCGGATTTATCTCTGGCCAGGCGGGGGTGAAGATTCCTGTCTGCCTGCGTTTCGAAAAATGGGCGGTAGCTCTTTCCCGGACTCTAACGACGTCCCGTCGCATCTTCGTTCACGATCTTTCCACCCCGGAATTCAACAAACTCGCGGCGAATCGTGTCTTACGTGCGCGAACGACGATAAATTAAGAGGAAAAAAAATGTTACCGACGCGCATTCGAAAGAAAATAGAGAAATTTCGAGTCTGAGGTTAATTTAAGGGGGACCCGAGTGAAGACCGATTCTTGGGGTGGGGAATGTGTGTAGCGTTTACAATTTTGATGCAACGATCTACAATTGTTTATGTGGTGGGAAAATAATATAATGGCTAGGTTTAATCAAATTTTATACCCGGCCATTTTATTGAATAAATTCCGAGATTTTTAGGGCTAATATTGAGAAAGGGAATCGAAAAAAAATAATTTGGTGAATGTTTTTTTGAATAATTGAATAGAAATTATTTGAATAATAATAATATGATAATAATAATAATTATTATTATTATTAATATATTATTATTATCAATAATATTAATAATAATATTATTATTATTATTTAGGTAATAATATTAATAATTATACTATTATAGTATTATAGTATGTTAATAATATTAATAATAATTATTATACTATTATAGTATATTATTATTATTGATAATAATAATATTATAATATTATATAAATAGTATATAATATACTATACTACTACTACTCCTACTATACTGTTTAGTATATTATTATTAATAATAATAATAATAATAATAATATTATAATATTACAATTATTAATAATAATAATTATTATTATTATTCTAATTATTGATTCAAACTAATTTAGATCATAAAAATTTCAATATTCCAAATAACCCAGCTAAGTTATATAATCAATAAAATTAAATAAAACAATACAATAAAATAAAAAAATAAAAAATCAAATAAAATACAACAACAATAAAATTAAAATTAAATTAAAATTAAATTAAATACAACAAAATTTTCAAAAAGCGTAGCCGAAATAAATTACCGAGAAAGGTGAGAATGGGATCATCCCCCTGAAGCCCACAAAGATCGAAGTCGCGCCGAAAGCGGCCGTTAGCGATCGCCGCTGCTGTTGCAACCGCCGTTGCGGTTGTATATATAGGATTTTCTCCCGGTTTCGCTCGGCCCCCGTAGCCCTTATTACGATCTCATGGAAACGTTTGAAACTCGGCAATGGCGAGCGGGGTGGGTTGGAGGAGAGGAAAGGTCCAGAAGGAAGAACGCGGAGCGTTTGCGTTTCGGAAGACGCGTGAGCGAAAGAACGCGCGACCATATGGTTGCCGAAGGCAACAGCGGGTCATTATTTTTTTCGGGGGTGCGGAGAGGGAGGAGTCGCGGTCCGGAGTCCGGAGCATAGCACGCGGAGATAGCGAAGGGTGCGACGAAGAGCGTAGGAAGAAAGGCGTGGACGAAGAAAAATGCGAAACCGAGGAAGACGACGTGCCGGAGAACTCTTCGATGAAGATGGCGGCGAGGGGGAGGGAGAGGGAGAGGGTGGTGGTAGCGAGTTGGGTTGTACGAAATTGCCCGAAAATTGGTCTTCGGACCGCGGGTCCAGGAACTACGTTGCAGCATGATCCTGCGTGCCTATATGCAAGTGTGCATGTATATGCGGTACATCGTGCCATGGCGTTTTCGCTCCGCGGTTTTCGGACGATAATTTCATAATTCGAGATTTTTAATTCGAATTTCAATTCCGCGGTCGGAAGAAACATCATCGCAGTCCGGGTCTCGCTCGGGTTTCGGCGGCGAGTTCGAGCGATAAATTGCGCATCGTTCGTTGAATGTTGAGCAATTTTTTTCTCGACTTTGACTCGTTATTTTATTCATTCAATTGGGTTATCTATTCGTTTATTTATTTAATTCGCTGATTCGAGAAATGTATATCTATTTTTCTCGAAATAGGTTCGCCACTTTTCCTTCTGTTATGTTATAATTATAATCGAATATGACATTTTTCTCTCACCTTCGTTTCGTTGTTGCATTTATTTATTCATTTATTTATTCAGTGATCTATTTTTTTTTTCTAATTTTCGAAAAAAAAAGATTTCTGATACCGATTCGCCATTTTTCCCTCTATTATAAAATATAATAATCAAATATAAAATTTCTCTTTCAGTATCGTCTCCTTATTTCATTCATTTATTCATTTATTCATTCATTCATCTATCGATCTATTTATTCCCCTAATTTTTGAATAATAAAATAATTTTCAATACCATTTCACCATCTTTCCCTCTATTGTAAAATATAATAATCAAATACGAAATTTCTCTCTCCGTTTCGACTCATTATTTAATTCATTAATTTATTTATTTATTCATTCAACGATCTACTTATTCCCCCAATTTTTCAAAATAAAAAAAATTTTTAATACCGTCTCGCCATCTTCCCCTCTATTATAAAATATGCTAAACGTCGTGCTAGCCGCGCGCGTGTGCGCTTCTCGCGCGGGTTTGCATCGCGCGGCAACCCCCCCCCCCCCCCCCCCCTCGAAACCCCCCTCGCTCGTACATCCCAAAGCGGGGCAAAAGGTATCCCCCGAGGCGCTGTTATTTGCCAATTATGAATGTTGTAAGACGAAGTATAATAATCGATGACGAGCGTCCTCGTTTTTTTTTTTTTTTTCGTCTCTCATTTTCTTTTATTTTCCCCCGTTGTTTTTATTTATTTTCCTCATTCCGCCACGTCCGTTACGGGGGCTTCGGTCGCAATTTTCGTGGACCAAAGCGCGCGCGTCGGAGGCTGCGTCGATCTTTCGCGCTGTATAACGATCGCGGAAGGGAGGAGAGAAGAATCGCACTAGGAATTTTTAGGTGCGAGGAATACGAGAGGCTGCGAGCGGGGAAAGGGCGAAGGAATCGAGGGCCCGCAGGGGTACGCTGATGGGGCAACCGCCGCCCCCTCGCCTCGTTATTTATCGACTTCGGCCAGTCGACGGTTCTTCGCCGAAGAAATTGGCTCGGGTTCGCCGTAACCGCCAGGATCACGAGCGAAAACGCGTTGGAGGAAATCGTTTAGGTCAAGATATCGTATCCCACTTTTTTTTTCTTCTAATTTTTCGAAATTTTGATTTTTTTGTTGGCGTTTTTTTTTTTTTTTGGGAGTGGGGTTTGGATCCATGGTCCATGCACTCGCCGCGAAGGTTCCGTGGGTCATCGGAGATCGTTTACGGACGGTGAGCATCAAAAACCGTAACCTCTCGCTTCGTAGACGACGATTATGGCATTTTTTTTTTTGGAAATTTGCCGTCGTTTTTGGAACCACGACGGCTTCGGAGGAATAGCGGAAATTTGGGAGGCTGAGTGAGGAATGAGGGAAGGGAGGGGGGGGGGGCGATGCAGATCACCCGAGGCACCGTTTTGCGGGGATTTACTCGCAAAAATCTTCACTTAATCGTCTGGCACTTAAAAAACCATCAAATAACGCGCAGGATTTTTTTTTGTCAGCGATGGACAAATTCGAGAAAAAATGTTTAAGAATAAAATGGCGACAGTCGAAAGGGTTTGGGGGGTTTTTTTTTAATGTGGCTTTGACAATATTTGTCAGAATATGAATTTATCCGAAGGTTTGAAGGACCTCCATCGCCCGAAAATACAAAAAACCATCAAATAACGCGCAAGATATTTTTTTTTCGGGATAGAAAAATTCGAAAAAACAAATTGTTGAGAAGAAAATGGCGACACCCAAGAGACTTTGGGTTTATTTTTTTATTAGGGTGCGACCGTGTTTGTCGGAATATAAATTTTTCCGAAGGTTGGAAGGACCTCCATTGCCGGGAATGTGCGGTTCGTTTACGAGACCGAAGGTGCGGGTAAGATTGATGGAACCGAAAAAGGCGAGTGGCTGCTTTGTTTCTCGGACAGGAAAGCCGAGAAACAGAAAGAGATCGGCGAGAGAAACTCCGGCGAATTACCGTAAACCGCAGTAAATAAAGTGGCCGGAGACATTCGACCGAAGAATACTCGACCACCGGAGGTGGCTTCCGTTTTTGAGGTTGGAAATCTTTTTCGGTAAAATCTTTCGGAAACCATCGCAAAATTGGCCAAAGATTTCGTCGTTTTTTCTTTTACGTTTCATTTTTTGGACGTCACAATGGATGGGATGTGTATGATGGTGAAATTTTCGATTTACAACGGGCACAATAAACCGGAAAAACGAAAGATTCAATCGGGATCGGGACGAACAATAAAGTCGATGGGCAAAAAGGTCACCGCAAACTTCCTGCGTGCGGTTTTCTTCGAACCGACGAAAGATTCTCTCCCGTCGAATTATTCGGTGACTTGGTATCTTCCGAGAAACGTTGTACTTGTATACAATATTTGTATATGGGCCGTTTCGTCCGAAATCACTGGATTGAAGGTCTTCGATCCCTCGATGTGGTCGATGATTTTTTTTTAAGTGACGTTTGGATCCTACGAAATTAATAATAATTTTTTTTTAGATTTTTTCGATCCATCCTCGTCGATTCTTCTCACATCGCGGCATTTTTTTTCATCGAGGGGTTATTGGTATTGTGCTGATTATGAATTGGATGAAATTTTTTTTCCCAGGTACTCTATCGAAATTGAAATACTTTTTTCATAAAATTAGAGTGAGATTCGTGTTCCGAATATATTTTAAAAATATTTTTATTTGCAAAGAATTCGAGTTTATACGAAATTTTAATATACGATCGTGGTGTCCTATAAAAAAGATGTCTCCTATAAAATATATGGTGCAAAAATCGATATATTTATTATTTTCGATAGACACTCAGTTTTTTGATTATTTTTGTTCATAAAAAATAATAAAGAATAATTAAAAAATCGATTGTCTATAAAAAATAATCGAAATATCGATTCTTCGCAGGATAGATATTATTTTTTTATTTATTTTTATACAAAACCATTATCAGATACTTAAATTCCGAAAAACTCCTAAATTTTTCTTTCATATTCGAAACAAGAATCCTACTCCAAATTTAAAAATCAAACTCCTCAATTTTGTTCAAGCATCTGAAAAAAAATTGTCATTTAATTGAAAAATAGCACTGTAGCAGTTGTCTCTTCATAAAAAACCCCCCGGGGGGGGGGGGGGGGGGGGGGGGGCAAGGAAAAGAGAGAATCTAAGAGATCCAAAATAAATTCGTTAGGTCCTAGGATCCAAAAGATACTTAAAAAAAATCATCCCCCACATCGGAATCTAAAAGAGCCTCCACTAATCAAACCCGTTGATTCGGACCGAAACGCGCCATACCCATCTAGTCCATGCGGCACGGCGGTGCTGCAAAAATTTTTCGAACCAAAGACGCGACCGCACGTCTCGATTGGGGCCCTAAATTATACGCGAGGTTGCACGCGCCGTAATTTTAACTCTCGGCCACGAAGAAAATAAAGTCGATGTGGCTCCCGTCGTAAAAGCCCAAAGCCGAGCAGTGGCCGCAGCCGCCGCAGCAGCTATACGAAGGATGCAGCGAAACGCAAAAAAAAAAAAAACTCCGAAAAAACAACTTCACCGAAAGTCAAAAGAGAGAGAACGAAAAAAAAAAAAAAAAAAAAAAAAAAATAAGACGAGTACGGACGTAAGGGAAAGCGTACGTAGGGAGAACAGTAACCGAAGGCAGTAAACCTTTGATTTACGAAGCGGGTAGGAAAAAAAAAAAAAAAATGTCATCCCGTTGTCGGTTGAAACGACGTGAGAGGATGGAGTAATAGAAATAAGAAGTGAGACGACTGCCAGGATGGTAAAAATAAATAGAAGAAGTCAAAAAAAACGTGACGGGAGTTTTTCGGTCTAATTGCCGGAGTGGATCACACTGGTCACATGATCCGAGGAAGGAAAGCCTCTACTGCTCCCCCCCCTTGCCCCCCTGCAGAGCTTCTGGGGTAATTTACGGAGGGTGAAAGGTGCGGACGAGGAGAGAAATTCAAGTCGAAGGGATCTCGTGTTGTCTCGTGACACGGCGAAAGGACGAAGATCCGAGACGGAGAAACCGACGATTCAGGGACAACCGAGAAAAACCGAAATCGTAAAGTTCGACAAGATTTCGGTGGCTCTTCGAAGGTCTTATTCACCCTGCGGCTGGAAGTGCGGAAGAGGAGAGAGAAAGAGAGAGAAAGAGAGCGAGAAAGGGAACAAGAATGAGGTAACGGAAATAAATCGAACGGTTCGTAGCGGTTGCTCGTAGCTTCTGCTTGCCCACGAAGGCAATAAATTAAAGGTTTTCCAAAAATTTGTCACCCTCAAAGCGTTCCCCACCGCGCGCAAAACGACCTCGTTGTTGTACCCCGACGGCACACCCCTCGTTCAAGGAATAATGGATTCAAAAAGTCAGTACCCGACACGAAACGCCGACGAATGAACGAAGACCACCTGTTTCTATCTCGAAAAAAAATCGTTCGGCTAGAAAATTACGTGAAAAAACGATAATATTAAACGATGTTATTACGGTTTCCGACATTTACAAAATGTTCGTGCCATTGAGAACGGATGGAACGATTCGACCGCAACGGGGGAATGATTTTAATCTCTACCGATAATTCGACGATGAATCGTTTATCTCCCAACGACTTGTATCAGATATTTTTCAGTCCGTCGTTTTATTTTTTCTTTCCTATTTTTCCATGGGTTTTTTAATTATAGTCCGCTGCGTTACGAAATAATGAACGAAGCTATTTTAAAGCCGCAGTTTGATGTACAACGTGTTTTTATTGTTTCGAACGAACACCGCCGCCTTCCCGCGCCTTATCACTGCCTCGAGAGAAAAAAAAAAGAAAAATAACGATTATTCAAATTTCGTTGAATTTTCTGGCAGGAAACTCCGACGGAGCTTCGGGTGAAAACGCAACGCCCCGACACGGAATCCGTGGACTTCTGTGAGAAGAGCGAGAATGGTCCACGCGAGACCGCCTTCGAGGAGGCGATAAATTTCACTTTTTCGAAAATTTGTCACCGTCTTCGTCGCGCCAGCCACCGACAACGACGTGGCGAAGGAGCAAGAAGAATTCCGGAATGAATGGTGCGGCCATGGGTGTTCCTTGCGTCTCTCCATCCTATATAAATGTGTGTTTGTGTCCTTGTTCGCAACGCCACCGAAGAAGAATCACGTGAAACATCTCCGGTTGCCACCTGTCACCGCACGGAATCAAAGAAAAAAAAAAATCGTTTAGGCAGCATCCAGCATCCAACATTCATTCATCCCCAAAGATTCTTCTCAAC
Organism: Sussaba pulchella; assembly: GCA_963971145.1. Taxonomy (NCBI): domain Eukaryota; kingdom Metazoa; phylum Arthropoda; class Insecta; order Hymenoptera; family Ichneumonidae; genus Sussaba; species Sussaba pulchella. Next base: position 7,423,764 of record OZ020176.1, read on the forward strand.
GAACGTACGTTCGAACAGCGTTACCCCAAAGTGTGTCCCAGTTTCCGTTTGTCTGTCCAACCGTGTCGCATCGTCGAACAATGAAAATTTGTCTTCGACGTATTTGACGCGAAAATAAAAAAAAAACCGATGCCGATGAAAAGCTTTTGGCGCGATTGAGCGCGAAGAAGAATGAAAAGAAGCGGGGAGAAGAACGAGGATGAGGAAGAACGGAGGTGCTGGGTTGGAAAATTCTTGGTTTGAAAAATAACCCAGCGGGGATGAAAAATTTTCTGCTTTGTTGCACACCGAACTATTGGGAGATCTTAAGAAATTTCTCGCTCGGTTTGTCCTGCTCTCTTGCTCTCGCTCTCTCTTTCGTCCTTTTGGCCTTTTTGGTATCTTCTCTCTCGCTGGGTTTTGTCGTTTGCACTTTTCTCCTCCTCCCCGAGCGTTAAGCGACGAAGGTGCGAGCGTAAAGAGCCTTCGAGGTGTGGATAATCCCGGCCCACCATTTTCGGCATCATCGACCAACGATACGGGTAAATCCCTCCCTCCACTTCCCCTTCTTCCTCCTCCGCCTACGCATAACACACGTTGCGGCTTTAGTTCGGCCAATTTACAAATTTCACAGGTCGGCTCCTCACCTATTCGTCCTTTGTCTTCCTTTTTCTCCCTTGAATCGAAGCAACTTGAGTAAAAAACGAATGTACGGTCTATATATTGATTAGATATGGAATTGGGCATATATAGTTTTGTATATAGTCTATATATGTCCAATTTAACGAATAATTCCAAATATAATAATATTCAATATAATAATAATTATATAATAATATTATCTTATAATAAAATCATATAATAATAATATTATTATATTATATATTATTGAAATATAATAATTTTAATCATAATAGTAATATTATTATATTATATATTATTGGAATATAATAATTTTAATAATAATAGTAATATTATTATATTATATATTATTGGAATGTAATAATTTCAATAATAATAATAATATTATTATATTATATATTATTGGAATATAATAATTTTAATAATAATAATAATATTATTATATTATATATTATTGGAATATAATAATTCCAATAATAATAATAATATTATTATATTATATATTATTGGAATATAATAATTTCAATAATAATAATAATATTATTATATTATATATTATTGGAATATAATAATTTCAATAATAATAATAATATTATTATATTATATATTATTGGAATATAATAATTCCAATAATAATAATAATATATAATTCTCTTTGATATAATTAAATATATAATAAAAATATAATATAAGAATATATCCGAAAATTATGTTCAGTCTATGTATAACCTATTTATGAAATTGGTATATCGACCATACATAGTTTATATATAGTCTACATATGCCCAATTCAATATTCAGTTAATACATAACTATAAACAAGTATAATAAATATAACAAATAAAATTAAAAATAAATAAATATAATTTTTTCATTTGGGAAAGCTCGCGCGATCTTTTCAACGTTGCATTCCGCCATTTTTTTTTCTTTCCGAGCTTATCTTCTACGTTCGTAATCTTAGAAAATCAGTCGCAAGCGTTTATTTTATTTTGTGGTTTCTTCGAGCGTTGGATGAGGAAAAAAATGGTTTTATCGCATTTGGATTGTTTAGGATTGAGAAACGCGTGTTTGCGGGGGTAGATACGAAGCTTGCGAGGTGCTTTTCGACACCTCGGAGGTGTTGAGAGTGTTTGTTCGGAAGCGATAGCCCGCGCAAACTTTCGAGCCCGGCGGGAAGATGAGATTATTTCGAAAAAGGGCCCGCGGCGGCGAGGACTTTGCCGACCGATCGGTGGAGGCGCGTATGAGGACACAGGTAGGGTTTTGCCGGGTTGCCGATGTCACCGCAATCTCTCAGCCTACATGCAAATGTTTGGAAGGTTTGAGAAAATGGAAAACTACCTTTTTTTTTCTTTCTTCTCAGCTTTATCCGCGATCCGTGAGTTTGTTGTATTTTTGCGGTATTCACCGGAGGACGGGAAAAAGTATTTCTAAACATTTCTATCCATTAGTAAATTGTCATGGGATCGACGACATTTTCAAAGAAACCTTTGGGTTTGGGTCTTTTCAAAGATTCGAAGGTTCGAAGGATAATCCTTGTTATTTGACGAATATTTATCGTTCACAGGTTGAAGCGTTGTGCGTTTGTTCGGAATTTTGCGTGAAAAATAATTACCGGGGTCGTTGAAAAGATGAGGAAATATATTTTACAAATTAGCGTGATAAAGATTTTAGGTTATTTATTTGTTATATTAATTTTTTCAAAAATTCTTCAAACTTCTCCCGAAGAGACGAGCGACATTTTGTGGGTAAAATTCTGGATCTCACGTTTCCCATTTAGAAAGGATAATCGGTAGCGACGAAGATCGACGACGCGACCGCGACAACGTGTTCCACATTTTTTTTTATTCCTCGTTTCTTTTATTTTTTAAATTCCGAAATGTTCAAAACTGTGATAATCCGGAGATTGAGGGATTATCGTTGATAAACAATGCGCTTACGTGAGTGCGTTGCACGTTGAGGGGATATGATGGCGGGGCCGAGTGTGGCACGTTTTGTACAAAATTCTCGAACGAACGACATTGATCTCGTGGTCCAGATAGGACCGATGGTCCCCCGGTGGTCGTGAAAAAGAAAAAAGAAAAAAAAACGAAAATATACATAGCGTAGTGCAGTCGGGCGACAGCCCGATGGGACGACGGGTTTCAAGGATTAAAAGAGGTCTAACCCCTAAGAAAAACATGTGACGGCACATGCGTGTGGAACAGAAGCGAGGAGAAAGGAAAGCTGCGAGAAAAAGGAGTGCGCGGAATCCCCGGGGAGAGAGGAAGAGAGATTGAGAGAGAGAGAGAGAGAAAGAGAAGCTGCAGCTTCCTAACAAAGCGGAAAATCTCGCTCGCCGCTGAAATATAAAACGCTGCGAAGGTTCTACAATGTAATATACATATACGTATTGGGGTGGTTCTTATTTGGAACATTATCGAATTTTTATTTCGACACGGTCTCAATCGATTCCGGGGTGAAATTTCGATTGAGGAATCAGATTATTTCGAGAATAAACATTCGCCCCGCCAATATAATTTATTAAATTAATAATATAATAATAAAATATTCTATAAATAATAAAATCAATAATAAATTAATAATACAATGCATAAATATAGTAATAAAATTGATAATAAATTGATGATACAATACATAAATAATAAAATTAATAATAAATTAATAATCCAATATATAAATGATAAAATTAATAATAAACTAATAATAAAATATAGAAATAATAAAATTAATAACACAATATCAATTACCGAAAGATAAAAAAATTGCTCTGCCGCTTCAACTCGAATCAGCCCACACGAAAAATTATTCTACGGATATAAAATGAGGCTAACATTTTCTTTTCGACTCGATTCAGACCTCGTCGTAATCAAAATTCGTAAATAACCCAAATAAAAACCACCCCAAAAAATATATACACGTGTAATCTACTTGCCAGAAACTCCGCAGCGTTTTACATTTCACATATATATATGAGTTGCATCGCTGGAACGACGGCAACCCCGGCAAACACCCCGAACAATGGTGGCCCAGCCGTGCTTTTGGTAACCGGACGAGGGATGAATGGTTTTTCACAGGCGGTTGTTATTCTCTCTGCGGCCAGCCGCCTCCGGCGACCAGCAACGAAACTACACGTACAATAAATACACGCGTGTGGCGCGTTCATGCGCGTATGCGCGAGTGTGTGCGACACACCGAAAGCTGTAGCCGAGTTTTCACGCCTCCAATTTTCTCTCCTTTGCGAGAAATCGTGTGAATGTGAAACATACATACAAAACCGACCAACCGGAGACGGGAGTAAGCCATAGAGTAGTAAAGCTATGGGTTGTCGCGACCACTGACGTAGAAATATTTCACCGCGAAAGTGGAAACCGGATAAAACGGAGAATTATATCCGTCGTTGTGTCACGAACGATAGAAAAAAAAATATATCAGCCACGAACGATCTTCATCCGAGATGACGAGATTTCTTTCTTTCTTTTTTTTTCTACGAAATGAGGTTTCAATGGAAATTCTGATGCGGTGGCCGCTGTGCCATAAATGTATATTGGATATGTGATGGTTGCGTTTAAAATGCGGAGAAAGATTTTTTCCAAGGTCCTGTTACGGGATTACGTGCTTCTAGTGTCGATGTTGCATATTGTTGTTATGTACAGACGTGTGTGTGTAGGAAGAGACGTCTCGAATCATCGGATTGAAATCCTTCCTATGCTCCGATGTGGTCGATGATTTTTTTCTAATATCTTTTGGATTCTGGGAACTTTTGTAATTTTTTTTAGATTTTTGAGACTCGTCCTTATTCTCACCCCAACCTCCTTTTTGTCAAGGGGTAAAGCTGTATCGGAAGTATTGTGAGTAGGATAGAAATTTTTTCCCGGATACTTTATCGAAATTGAGGATCTTTTCGTTAAATTTGAGGGATTGTCTTGGTCCTGATATATATTTTTTGAATTTTGAATATATATTTTTTCAATTATGAAATATTTGAGTTTATCGAAAATTCAATATATGATAATGATTTCCTATGAAAAATAAAATTCCTGCTGCAATAAAAATCATGATCAAGATATTTCAATTATGTTCGAGGGAAAATCGATTAATATATTTTTTTTTCATATAAAATAATGGAAAATAATTTTAAAAATCGATTTTCCATGAAAATAATCACAATATTTTTTTGTAAGATAGATTTTATTTTTATTTTCCATCACATGAGAAACCATCATTATTATCCTGAAACCTGAGAAAAATTCAAATTCTTTCAAAATCGAAAGAAAAATAAATTATCAAGATGCTTGCTCCGATATTACGGAAAAATTCCTTAATTGCGATGAAGTATCCAAAAAAAAAATTCATCCAATTCACAATGTCGCAAATAGCCATTACCACAAAATAAAAAAATTAAGGACAGTCCAACAGGTATAAAAAAAAAATGAGTGAGGTCCTAGAATCCAAAACACCCTAAAAAAAAAAATCATCGACCAAATCGGAAGATAGAACGGTTTAAATCCGGCGCTTTAGGACGTCCCCATATTAATATCACACCCATACAAGTGTACTCGTTCAGTTTCACGAACGTTTATAATAGAATTCCACGTGAATTCACCGAACCATACGAAAATAATCGACCGCCCTTCCCTCGATCGTTCAATAAAATAGAATAATTATTCGTACGTCGGAAACGACGCAAAAAAAAAAAAAATAACCTGAAGAAAAAAAAAGCAACGTCCAAGAATTTCGTGGAAATCGTTCGAACACGAATGTTGATATCGACGACGTCGAAGGCGGCCTCCTCTTTCGCCTCTTTATGCCTCTTCTCAGCGTCGGTGACTCGTTCGCGAACACACTTTATGATAATTACGCATCGACCGAGCAATTTAGCTTGATCTACGTTCGGTGTTTCGTCCACCTCCCGAGATTATTCCTCGTGTCGTCCTCGACGAGATACTCTCGCTCTTTTATCCACGCGCGTCTCGTACTCGCACGGTATTCAAGCGATACAACGCGAAATTTCTTTCGACGAAGCAAACGAAATAAAATTCCGAGGCTTCAACGGGGGATAATCGTCGTCCCGTCGGCTCGGCTCGGGGCCGTAATAACCCGGCTACCGGAAATAGCTCGTACGACTGTGTAACTTTTTCGTGGGACGCTACAACGTTCGGGGAAAAATGAAAGAGAGTGAAATTTAGATTGAATTTGATGAGAAACAATTTCAAACGGTCTTGAAACGTGTCACGATTGCTCGTGTTGACGACACCGGAAATGGGTTTTCACGGTTGTACAGCTTACGCGGGCGTTGCATCTGTGTGTTTCCGACTGGTCGAAAGTGATAATCATCGAAATTTTGGAATTTACGGGGTCGAGTTTTTTTTTCTTTTGCGATAAGATCGGTCGCAAAGTTTTGAAGGTTTTGAAAATTAAAACGTCGCGCGGCTGTCGGGAAGGTTCTCGCGTCTTTGACGCGAGCACAGTGACAGTTTTTTATTTTGTTACAATGTGCGACGAACGAACGATTTTTTCTATTTTTATTTTGTACCCAAAAATAGTTTTTTAATGGTAAAGAAATGGAAATCAGTAATTTTCTCGGAATGTAAATATAATTGAAATTATAATAAATGTGTAATTGACACAATTACAAGTGTATTTTCAATACTCGCATTACTGAATTATGATGGATCATAATACCTACAAAATTCAACATAGGACATATAGTAATTCAGCTAAATTATCAATAATTATAGCAAGATTGCAAACATTTTAGACGTTCCATGACAAACAGATACAATTATTTATTCAAAAATATGTTCCATATAATCGATAAATCTTTTTCCGAATAAATAATGAAAAGTTCGTGAATTATAATTGTTCCATGCCGAATAATCACAATTATTTGTCCGCAAACGTATTTCAAACAAATTCTCATCCAACGAACGACCCATCGGCCATTGACGAATCTTGAAAAAGAAAAATATATATTTCGACAATGATAATCGGAAAAGTGTCCAAGCCACGTCATGCTAAAAAAAATCCCGTTACGCGATGACAAATAAACCACAAGTCTTTCCATTTTCGTTCAAGATTCTCGCATTTGATCTACGAATTGAATTTCAAACTCCCCGAACCAAACCCCCGGAGGCTGCTCGTGAACGAGAAAATTAGTCGGTGCGACGAGAGGGTGACTCCCGCCGCATCGTCCCTCGGGAGCCCTGGGGAGGGCGCGGAGCGACGACGTTTCGAGCTTTTAAAATAAGTTTCCCAAAATTGCCTCGTGTCGATGTCTCTTCCCAATCAATTTCATTCCGTCCTCGCGTCACCCACAAATCACGGAAATATTTCATCCCTCTAACCCTCTTCCAAAGGAAAAATCCTGCCTACCCCGCAGGCGCGGTTGTTAAAGGTCGACGGTTAGAAAACATTCATTCTCGCCCGGCAGTAGCGGGCGGAAAAAATATTTCTCGCCCGCTGGCGGAGTGCGCATGCGCCGTCGGCTCAGGGCTGGAAGCGGCCACTTTGCGCCCGTCGCACATGCGTAAAACGTCGCGTTTTCACCAAACGGTCGGACAGAAAGATTTTGTCCAGTCCATCTTCCCGCTCCACCGACGATTCGGCGCAGTTTCGAGGCCTGTACGTAAGACCGTGGTCACAGCCGTGTCGATAAATCAAATATTTATCGGCTAACTTCTGATGCGGGGGAAACTAACGAAGCCCCAAAGCCAGAAGGTCGACAGCCGGCGACTATCGGCTGTTGCGGACAACGCTCGCGAAAGTGCGACCCTTCGGAGATTCGGAAAAATCTTCATCCCCCTCGGGATCATCGCCCGCTACGCAATCGTTCTCGCCCCTCCCAAGTTCGTACGTACGAGCTCGGGACGAGCGCGGGACCTCATTAAACGTAAATGAGCTCGGGGATACCCAACGGCTCGTCGTCACGCGAACTTTAGTCGTTTTTACTCGTTCGACCTTAACTTTCGCTCCCGCGTTATTCGGGAATCGCTCGCGTCACACTCGGGGCTCATGAATTATTCTCATCTTTGTACGGACGTATTACGATCGACTTGATCAACCCCTCGAATCGCAATAACTGCTGATCGCTTTTTTTTTCTCATTATTTATATATTTATTTATTTATTTATTCTCTTTTTGGGATACGTGAAATTTTTTCTTGATGATGAGTAGGAAGGGGGATGGGGGGAGGAGTGATTATTGTACCGTAATATCACGATCGACTTCGTCAACCCTTCGAGTCGTAATGAATGGTGATTTTTTTTATTTTATTTATGTTATTTTTTTGGAGGGGTTGATGAAATTATTTTCCGATAATGGGTAGGAAGGGGGATGAAGTGGTGGATAATTATGAAAGTTGCGAAAATGAAAAATGTTTAAACTCTTGACGGTCACACTTTTGTAGAATTTCGGAACGCCCACAGTCGGTGTCTTTGATCCCAAGCGCTGAGATTTGGGCTCAAAATTAGTCTTTTCGTTGTTTTGAATCATAAAAAGGGTCAGGGTATTCTTCGACTCTTCAAGAATTAAAAGCAATCGGTTTTTTCCTGAAAATTATAATTTTAATACAGTTAGAAGGAGGTTGAAAAAAAAAATGTCGCACAAGTGACTTTTTCACAAAAATATTAATAATATTTTTGAATTTCCATATTTTCTCGAAATATTTTAGGTGAGTACTGTCGAGATACTACCCTTCGCGATAAAAATTATCGCGATAGCGACTTTGCCTAACAAATCACAAAATTTCTGGAAAAAAAATACAAAAGCAGCGGAAAATTATCACACTTCCTAATTAATCATGAAAAAAATTCGAATAAATCCAATTATCTTCACAAATTTCTCACAAACCCAACCGCAAAAGTATCGTAGGGTCCTCCGGACCCCGAGTGACAGCTGAGTGTCGAATTCGTCGCCAGGCGTATTCTCCCAGTCCCCACAATTCCACGGAAAGTAATTCAATTTCTTCGGGCATTTGCGAGAAAAGAATAATCACGCAGCCTCCTCGCCCTTTCAACCCCTCTCCCCCACCCCCCAACCCTGCGCCCATACACACGTCCCGGACCATTTCATTATTGATCCGTTAATCCTTCCGAGAGTGGATCCACCGGTCGCAATAATTCCATCCCCAATCACCGCTGGCCCTTCGAAGTGACCAAAACCCTGCGAAGTTTGCGGAATCACTCGCGGCGACCCTAACACGCAGAGGCCACGAATATTCGGAGGAATAATCAAGCCCTCCCCCGGCAAAAAGTTATTAGACCTCGCCACAAGCACGATTCGTTCATCCACGCCAAACCCACCCTCGTTTTCTCGCCCCTGACTCGCCGCACGTGGACGTATCACAAAGGTGTCCAAAATGAGTTCTCGGAAAATCCGATGACTGGACGTATACCAATCGCCACACGTTCGCCCCGTTCATACACGAATAAAGTTACGTACGTTTTTTTGGAATATGCCGAAGACTGGGATCGCAGTGGATTTATTTATCGATAGCTGCAAACGTTTAATAACTATTGGGATGTTAAAAAGTATTTTTGGTAGGTCATGAGATATTTTTTAGATCAATTGGGATTGAATAAATAATTGGTATTTCAATGGAACTCGAATATTTTGTCGTTAATTGTTCAATGATTATCAAATGAATACAATGATTTAATGATAATAATGAATCAATGATTCAAATAATTTAGATCGACAAATTTGCCCTATTTTCCATTTATTCGTTTGATAAATATTTCGAGAATATTCAAATATTCTATATCTATCTATTTAATTATATTTAATACATATATATATAGTTAACAAATTTTCTAAAATATTAATTCACTAAATAATCGTTATTTTAATAAAATTCAAATATTTCACCGTCAATTATTAAATAATTATCCAATAAATACGAATATAATTAATCAATAATTATAATTGAATATAATTATTCAATAATAAGAAATCAATAATTCAAATAATTCAGATCGTAAAATTTGCCCTCTCTTCCATCCATTCGTAACATAACCATTGCAAAAATATTCAAATATTCAATCCATACCTATTTAATCATATCCCATACACACATTCATTATATATTTCAAATATAATATTATTCAAAACCGCAATACTCAGAGAATTTCAAAACCTCTCAACCAAAAAAATTCGCGGCTCCACATTCAATCCATACCTCACGAATTTTCGTCAATCAAACCTTCGACCAAGACCAACCACACGTCGCCACATCCCAAACGCGTCCAAAACGACTTCTCGGAAAATCCCGATGACTCGACACCAACAAATCTCCGAGTTCTCCTCGTCCACACTCGAATAAAGCCACACGCGCATACATCTCCGAGTCCGCACCCATATCCTCGTGATGTCCGTGACACAAGCGACCCGCCGAATTGTCAGTCCGGCATTACGATCGCCTACTTTCGGAACCTACGTTATTATCGTCGTGAATTCGTGTCGCTTTGAAAAATGCGTCTCGGTCAAATTCGCCGAGACCGAAGCCGCGGTAGCAGAAGCTACGCTACGGAAACCAGGAGCTTTGGTCCAGGTGTCGGTGAGGAGAAACGCACAATAAAACGTCACGTCCATTGAAGCCGGCAAACTCTGGCAATGGCGGCGCAGTAGCACGCAGCGAGCGCCACCCCTAAACGCTGCCTAGATGAATGGACATTTGGCTCGCGTTCTATTACGGTTGTTATATTCTATGAGTCGAGGTTGGGCCCACCAGCTTGAAGAATAACACACACGCACACACACACGGCCTTAACGTCCTCCTGTGAATCTCGACGTCCAATGGAGCCCCCTCCCTCCCCCATCCCCCTACGCACACGCATACAAAGAGACATGGAAACCCCGTTTAGCATCGCCTACATATTTCACCCTACAATCATTCGTATCCCCGAGACAAATACCCTTATTTGTACACATCCTGTTCATTGTGCGTTCCTGTAAATATCTCTTTCCGTTTCTTTTTCCCCGCGTCGACGAGCTCGACGAGAGGCCACCCCCCCCCCCCCCCCCCCCCGGTATCGCGCAACAAGACGCGATCGCGAGAGACTCAACGAGTCGCACTTCGGGACCGTGGAACAACCCCGACGACGATTCGGTGAGCGTCGAATAAATTGTAAAACGTAAGAGGAGAACCAGTGCCACACCGACCCACTTCCGCTTAGAGGTTATTTCTTTATGGTTTATTTTTCTTTTTCTTCGTTTAGTCGTTGGGTTTCATGGGATGTTACGGCGATTGCGGCCACTCCTACCGTAGAGTTCTTTGGATCGTCGGGAGGGTGGGAGGGGTGGGTATGAGATGGGGATGGAGTTTGGTGGGCGTATGATACAGGACGAAGAATCGCCGGGGGATGATATCGGGTGTACCTGTCTCCGGATGTGCTCAGGCATTTACGGAGATTTGGTGCTGAGGGGGAGGAAGATGTGGTGTATTTATCGTTTTTTTGGGGGGGAAAATGAGATTTTGAGGGATGAAAAGACGATCGATTCGCTTCGTCTTGGACCTGTATCTTTTGAAACGGTATTGAATTCCAGGATTTTGTTACGTTTTTTTTTTTTTTAACTATATGTTTTACGTAGTTTTTGTGGACTCGTCTTCTTGTGCGACGAACCGGATGTTAGCCTCGGGGGGGCGTAGAACCGAGGCTAATTGTCGAAGACTCCCCACAAAGCCCGGACGACGTACACTTGTCCATGACAAAGTTTTTTTTTTCCCGCGTTATGAAAAATTCTCCCCTCTCGAGAAAATAAACGGCAAAAGCTTTTTCGACGCGAAATTTTTTTCTTTCTTCTTTTTCCACGTAAATTGTTTCTAAATTCGATGGAGTTTCGCATGATGGGACGAGGACGAGATAGGTCGATGGGACGTGGCGGGTTGAAGGGCTTGCGGCCCTTTGACGATGACGAGCGAGAGGGGTTGCGATGAAGGGACGAGCTTTTAACGGTACAGTATGTGACGTCTACTGATTTCGCGTTTTTTTAAAGTACGTCGGATATTGGTATCACCGTGGATTTATTTATGGATGGCTTTAAACATTTAATAATTATTCATACGATATGAAAAATTGTTGAGTGAGTCATTAGGAATTTTTCTGAAATTTTAATTCAATGAATAATCGTGATTTCAATGAAATGCGAATGTTTTATCGTCAATTATTCAATAACTATCAAATGAATTCAATAATTTAATAGATAAATAAGTGAATTATGAATCATTTGAAAAAAAAAGAATTTAAATAAATCTTTCTATTTATTGCGAATTATTTAATTAATACCTTCTTGAGTAAGCCATTGGAAATTTTGCTGAAATTTTAATTCGATGAATAATTGTGATTTTAATAAAATGCGAATATTTTATCGTCAATTATTCAATTCAACTATGAAATGAATGCAATAATTTAATAAATAAATAAATGAATTATGAATAATTCTTTTAAGAATTACATTTTAAATGAAATTTTTCCATTCATTTTGAATTATTTAATTAATAGGTAATTCAAATAATTTCTCCGAAAATTCTTCCCGAGTTTTTGCCAATCAAACATTCGACTGTAATCGATCGTCGAGAATCGACAATCCAGAGCAGTCCGACCCCAAAAATTCCCCAAAACACGTCGAACATCCTCGAATCGCGCACGTACCGAATCGGAAAGACCGAAAAATACGAGTACGGCAGCAAAGTGGCAGAAAAAAAAACTCATCCACGCGTCACAAAGCGAGCAATTTCACAGGGCGATCGAAGAAAAAGAACGAAGCCCGAGAAAGAAATAGCTAGGGACCAAGTAAGAATAAGCGAAAGAGACAGAGAAGGAGAGAGGAAGAAAGAGAGAGAGAGAAGAAAGAGATCGAGGGGTAGAAAAATACAAAAAAAGGCGATGAAATCGAATTTGGTACGGCGACGTCGATTTCGGTCTGGCGTCGATAGCCTCCGGCCCTTCGGAACAGTCACCGCTCGACTGTATTACACATATATACACAGAGAAATAACATGTATACACCCAATCGGAGCGAGAAAGAAACAACACAGAAGAAATTTTACCATACATACAATAAAGTTCCTCCCATACATGAACGTCCATAAAAATCGCTGTATACACCCTACACAGTAACACATATACAGAAATATATAACATAGAAATAACCCAAAGTTTCTTTCGAGTTATTTCTTTCTCGCTCCGATGATCTTTCGTTATTTCTTTTTATCGAGTTCCGAGCGGCGGCGATGCCGACTCTCATCTCGAACGCGCGGGAGCAAGCACGACCCGAGGAAAAACAATTTGTGCGAAATAAGGCACTCGCCTCGTGGTCCCACCCTTCCCCCCTTCGCTTCTTCGGCCATCTCGCCCCCCCCCCCCCCACCCGTGATCTTTCCCGTGGTCCATTCGAACCATATGCCGACACGAGGATGAGAACCCGAACGGGGACCGACGGAGCCGACATCGGAGACCCGGGGAACGGAAGAGCTGCCCTTAGCCGCATGCGGCGCACGAGCTGACCCAGGGACTCATGGGTAATTACAAGGGATGCTACGCTCCTTCAATTTTTCTCCCCCCTTCTCGCTCTCTCGCTCTTTTTTTCGGGGTTTTACGCCTGAGTCGTCGTCGGAGTTGCTGTCGTCATCGTCTTCGCGGAATATGACTGGGGATAATTCGTTGGACAATCGTTGGCCATTTTGTTCTACGTCGCATGTGAAATTGGGGTAATCAAATTTAAGACCTGAGTCGGTTGATAGGTTTTTTTATATTTTTTTTATTGTCTGAGAGAGGAAGTATTTGAATAAAAATATTCCTAGTATTTATTTAGGTTATTTTTATGTTGGCCATTTTATTCAAAATCTTCTGTGAAATTATTCCAATCGAATTTAAGATCGGCGTGGATGAATCTTTTTTTATATTCCGTTTAATTGCCTGAGAAAGGATCTGAAAGGAATAAATGTCGAGGATTTATTTAGGGCGAGTGGGTGAAACAACGATGATCGTATTATTTTTCTATTTCATATTTTAGGCAATTATAAATTTATCATATTTCATTCTATTGTATATCATTAAATTTCATTCGATCCGATTTCATTTCGTTCGCGTAATTTTTTAATCTCATATTACGGCCAATTATAAATCTATCATATTTCATTGTATTGTAAATCATTTAATTTCATTCCATCGAATTTCATTTCGTCCAGGTTATTTTTTAATTTTGTATTCCAGCCAATTACAAATCAATCATATTTCATTCTATCGTATATCATTTAATTTCATTGATCCGATTTCATTTCGTCCAGGTAATCTTTTAATCTCATATTTGAGCCAATTATAAATCCATCATATTTTATCCTATTGTATATCAATTAATTTCATTGACCCGATTTCATTTCACTTAGGTAATTTTTAAAAATTTTATATATCAGGCAATGAACGAAGTTCGCTCCGGAGCCAATGACTGGGTACATTGTGTAACCCCCGTGCTCCGGTCTCCGGTGGAGGCTCAACCGAACGAACGAACTCGTAGCCTCGTAGTTGAGCGAGCCAGGCAACCCACAGCCGCGGCGAGGGGTTCCGTGGGGGGGGGGGGGGGGGGGGGGGGGATTCACTCCAACCGAACCGCACCGAGGACCCGAACACGCCGAAAATGTTTCGTGGTGGGGCGAGCGCTTCCACCCAAACCGTGGCTATATAAGAATGGACGACCTAGGAAGGGTCACAGTTGGTCACGAAATTTTCGTCGCGAAAGTTGGCCCCGCAGGCCTTTGTTCAATTAAAAAACAAAAAAAAAAACAAAACGAAATCAACAAAATTGCGTTATCAACTTTTTTCACAAAATTGCATCGTCGATGTTTCATCGGTTTTTTTTTTCGGTCCGTTATCCATCGGACCGTCAGTGAGTGAATTTAATTGTCGTGAAGTGCGCCGAATAAATCATCTACGAATCTATCGGACTAATTGAAGGAAAGTTGAGTGGAGAAAGTTGTTTTTTCTTCGTTTTTTTTTTTTTCTGTAAAGAGAAGGAATAAGAAACGAAGGAGAGAAATTAACGAAGATGAGGATGGAAATTGCGTGGTTAGTTTTTTTCGGGTTGTGCACGAGCGTCGTGACGAGTTTCGATCTTGGACCGATAATCAGGATCGCCCAGTGCAGAATGCAGTGCCTGAGAAAGCACAGCATCGACGGCACCTGCGACTGGTTTTCGAACAGAGGCGAAACCATTTGCAGCGAAGTAAGTGTATTCCTCTTGATTTAGAACATTTTTTCATTTGTTTTTTCTTGCACGATCTCATGAAATTATCGTGGATTCACGATCAAAGTCTTCTTTTTCATATCATTTGAACTGAATACAACGAAAATTATCAATCAATCAAACAGAGTCAATAATAAATCAAATATATTAGAGAGCTATAATAGAGAAATCTGTAATCTCTACAATAGAGAAAAACAATATAAGTATATAACATATATATATCAATAATAATACTAATAATATACAAAAATGAATATAATAATTGAAATATTATTATATCAATAATTATATTTATTTTGTATGGTAGTATTTTTATCATTCATCAAACATTGAATAATCATATTATATAATATTATTATTTATCGTTTGATGAATAATAAAAATAATAATATACAAAAATAAATATAATTGTTGATATATTATCATATCTTCCCTGAATAATTATTTTGAAATAATAATTATATCGTTATCACAATGAATAATATTCTCACAATAATTACAATCACCGAAATACCATCAAAATCCTCCAAACTTCATCCACCAAAATTTCACACTTTTCTTCCACCCATTTCATCCATTCGAAATCCATCCCCAAATTTTTCCAATCCACTCTCCCCCCGACAAGAATCAAAAACCCGAAACCAAACAAAAAAGAAAACACGCATCCCGCTTTCGTGCAACCTCGTATCATCCCCGTGTTCAAACTGAAATCGTCGCCGCGGGATTTGATCGTCCCTCGCATGGGGTGAAACTCACACCCCGCCGAAGTCAGACGGGCAATCGTCGTACCCGGGAAATCCTGAAGGGCGTCGCGCACCGCCGATAAATCAAGCTTTTCAGCTGCTCGGACCCAGCGCGCAACGTTCATTTTTTTTTTTTACTTCTACGATTATCTTTCATCCTTGGAAAAATCATGGTGGTCCCATTGGGACTGCGACACATGTAGCGACACAACGTCATAGAAACCCTCTCACCCCCCCCGTGCGAGAGAAACTCGTTTTTCGGCCGAAAGAGAGATGGGACAGATGGGGGGGAATCACGATTATCTCACGCGGCATCACACGCGCACGACCAGCATCCCTGACGTTACATATATGTGTCTATACAGACATATATACATATATATATATAAATATATGGGTGCATCGTGTTCTGTACTCTGTGAGAGAGGGCGTTGCTCATTTGGCGCGTACATGGGGGTGTCCATTAATTTTGGAGAAATCGATTCCAACGTGCGTGCAGTCCTCTTCTCCCTCTCTCTCTCTCTCTCTCTCTCTCTATCTCTTTCTTTCTTTTTCTCGTACATCCCCTCGTCCGTGAAGCACAAAAGAATTCTCGCAGCAGCCAGCCCCGAAGATCGGTCCACGGAGACCGCTCGAGAGGAAGAGAGCGAGAGGGATGGGCGATAAAAGAGGCAAAAGGGTCGTAACGGAAGGGAAGGCCGGGCCGAATTATCTATTCAAATTTATACCCGCGTCGTGTGGCGCGCAACTCGCACATCCCGTACAATTCTTACGCATTAGAATAACACCATTTTTCGTTCGGCCGTACAACGTGCAACCGATGTATCACGATGTTAAAGAAAAATATATATATACGTACATTTTTTTAAACACGAATGAATAGAATAACGTACACACGCCCCCGATAATGATCCGTACTATCGAACCATCACGATTTTTTACATCTCAATGACTCGACCGTATTTGCTTTTACAATTTTTTTTTTTTCATCTTCGTTTTCTTTTTGTATTCGGTGGTATCAATTATTCAATGTTTCAGTAAACATCGAGAGGGTGTTTGTTCGGTTAATTTGAATATTACGGGAATGGGTTTGGGGGGGGGGGGGGGGGGGGGGGAATTGACAGTGACCGTTGGTTTTGTGAGAGGAGGAATGAAAAATTATTATCGATCTTGCCGGGGGTCGTTGCTGTCTTCGTGGATAGAACGATTTGTCTTTTTTGAGAAATACGAATATCGTGACTTGGCTTGGAGCAAAGGGTTTTTGTATTTTTGAGCCTTGTTTTTCCCCTCTCTCATCGTCACTGGATTATCGGTGACGTCAGGATAGGGACTTTGTTCGGTGGAGAAACTTCGAAGCAGCGAGGTAATTAATTTTCATGCCTGAATAGATGGTAAACAAAATCCTTGACAATCCGTCGAAGCTGCTGGGGTAAATAAATATTTGCATCGGAATGACTTGTGTGTTTTTCTTCCAACTCCACGCATAATTATTCGATATTACAAGTAACTTCGTTACGAGTCTCGCAGTTTGCTTCATGCATATACATTTTTTTTTTTTTAATATTCAGATCTTCTTTCCTTCCCACAAAGTCAACTCAGTTTTTGTCCAATCGAATCAATTCGTTTCTTTTTTCCTCGCTTTTACGTCCGTTGGGTTTTCGCAGTGATGGAGAAATATTTTTGTTTTCTTCGATCAATTGGCAATCGCTCGAATTTATTCAATCGCGCAATGACTTCATCTCTCGCTCCGCCGATTTTTATTCTTCGCTTTTATCCGTGTATTCATTTTATCGGAGATGTTTCGGGAGATTCTTTCTCCGTCGTATCTTCGCATTTAAAATTTCTCGATCCGTGATAAATTTCTCCGAACGCGATGCCGGGCCAAACGGTTTCGCTCTACGGGGCATCAACGCGTAGACCTATGGGATTTCCAAAACAACGAGCCGATAAATCAGACCTCCCACGCTTGCCAGCCATCTCGCCGGGCCTCGGCGATGCGCTTCGGTAACTGTGGCACAATTTAAACGCGCGCGATTACGCCACGGACGTCTCGATTCATGATCGCGGTCCGAATTTTTGAATTACCGATGTTTCGGCAGGTCGGTAAATGAACGTTCCGAATCCTTCGGTTTAATTTATAAGAAAGAAAAGCGTAAATAAATCAAAAGAAAAGAAAAATCGGTCGTCCAATAACGAAGCAAAGACACGTCGTCGTGGCTAATTATTTTTGTAATCATTTCTTTACAATTAAATCTAATTGAAACTCGATTATTTCATTGAACTGACACATTTCGTGATCGTTAATATTTTTCCAACGCACTTTTGAACTGATTCAAAGTAAAAAAAAAAACGTTAAAATAGTCGAACGAATAAATATTTCCGCGCTCCCGCGTTTCAAGGGGGCGACCGGTCTTCTCGTCTTTCTCTCGTCGCTAGCTCCCGGCGTTTCTACGAAGCAAACGGCACCCGGGAACCTCCGTCCTCTCTCTCCGGGTTCTCGAGTACGACCGACGGGGCGAAGAGGGTTGAAAGAAATGCTGAGAGAAAAAAAAAAAGAAATTTAACAAAAAAGATGTAGAAAAAATACAAAAAAAAAAAAAAAAATACGAAGAAGAGAAAAATCTGGATGGAGAAGTGCAGCACGAGACCACGAGGGTATCCCAATAAATACGAAGACGAGAAGGAGGAGAGAAGATGCTGGACCGAAAGAGAGAGCGAGGGAGAGAGAGATAGAACGAGAGATCGTGATGCTGAGCTGTTATGCGGCTGGAACAGGTTGGGGCTAATTCGAAGACTCTCCACCCAACCCCGTGGTTCGCCCAACGTTCGTTACCCATCTCTTGGTCCCTCCGCACCGCAATCCTCCGCTCTTTAAGCCCGTCCTCGACGACGACGACGACGACCCCGCTTAAATCGCCGGATTCAAACGTACCACACCGAAGCCCCGATGGTTTTTATTCACCTTCCTCTCATTCTTCTCCTACGATTTTTTCTCTCTCCGCCACGTCCTCGCCGAGAGGATTCTCCAGCATCTCTCCCGACTCATTCCCACCGTCCTCACTCTCAATTTCTCTCTCTCTCTCTTCCTCTCCACACGCAGACACACACACACACACACACTCCTGCATATTATACCGTGTAACGTTAATTTCGTCGTTTTCTAATCCAACTCGTTTTTTTTTTCTTCTTAATTCTTCCAGTGCTGGCAGAATTGCGAGAGCCTCGAGACACAGTGGGAGGCCAACAAATCCATTTGCGAAGGGGACGAGCAACTTCGTGTGAGTATATTTCAATATTTCACTCTCTCTCTCCGTGCTTTTTATCATTCACCCCCGCACCCTCCCGCGCCCTACCGACCGACGTCTCGACGTTGCTCCCGCATCTATTTTCGTTTATTTTAATTTACGAATTTATTTTCTTTTTTTTTTTAATTTTACATTATCAATTCGTTCTTTCGTCGGTTCTTTTGGTTTGTTTTTACGTTCGTTATTTATATTTCACTCGAGCATTTTGTTTCGCGACGGGCCGTGGCAAGCCCGGCGGGTGCAAAAAAAAAAACAAAAATGAGAGATAAAACGAAAGAAGGTTCGGAGATCGCGCGAGGGTGGGCGATGGGAGTTTGTTCGGGCGGATGAAGCGACGACGGGGGTGGAGAGGGAGGAGAAGAAGACGTTTCGAGAGTTATGGTCGTGTTTGTTTTGAGGGATGCGACTAATTTGCGTTGCACGCGTGTGTTTCGCAAAACCCTCCTACGTGAGGATGTCCTCCCGGGTTCTTCTCTCCGCGCCACCTTTTATCTCGTTAGAGAATCCCCACGACGATTTTTCAAAATTATTTTATCGAAGGTTATAAATTTCGCAAATTTTCTAACCAATTTTATTCTCGTCGTTTTTCTCTCGTTTGGTTTATTTACTTGGCGCTGTCACGTCTGGGATATTTTTTTTTATCGACCGAGTCAGCTCTTGCGCCCTTCGTGAACCGAATAATCGTGAACTTGTTCAATCGGAAAGAAACCCTTCGTGCCTTGTATGCGTTGTAAGCGTAAGCGTAAGTTCTTCTTCGTCTTATTCGTCGCAAAACGATTGTGAAATCGTTCGGTGAGATCTCGAGATTTGCTTCATTTTTCCCCGCAAAGATCTTTCGAAACCCTCGTCAACGAAAATCAGAAGCTCGTCCTCGACGTCGCTTTTGATTATATAATACATACGTGTATGTGCATTCGTGAAAGAAATCCTGTTGGAAAAATTTCTTGGATGAACGATTCGCGAGAAAATGCGCCACGTTTCGGATCGCCAAGGGCCTACCTTCTGGCTTTCGAGGTTGCAACCTCCGAGAAAAAAAAAAAAAAAAAAAAAAAAAAAAAAAACACGAGCATACACATACACGCGTGGAAATTGTATCGCCCAATCGGATGATCCGTCTCGGTCGATCGCATTGTTCCGTCTTTTCTACTCGTGCAAAGGCCTCCGGCCCTTGTTGGCTTTCTAAAGAAAACCAATGTGAAAAAAAAAAAAATAATGTATAGAATCGTGTATCGAAATGTTGAAGAATAATGGAACGGAAAAGCCCCTTAACCCGGGTAGAGTCTGGGGATGGGAATCTACCTGCCGATTTTCACGGAACGTCGATCAGCTCCGAAAAATCCTAAACGATCGTCGGTTTTCGGCTCATCCCCACCGTCTGGGTTTCGTCTCTTCCATCTCCGACCCTACTCCCGCCCTTTTCTTTTTCTCTCACGCTTCTCAGACCTCAGGAAGCTCCCGGCGATTGGAATCTTTTACCAAACATACGGCAAAAGCAAACGCACTACCGCATTGCGAGGACTTAAGAAATTTTTCGAACATCCCGAAAGATCTTCGGTAGATCTGGAATTTGAAGGAACGAAAGGACGGCGGAGACGGGAAAAAGCATATGCTTACGGTACAATACGACCCCCCCCCCCCCCCCCCCACTTTCGTTTGGAAACGCTGTCCCAGACGTTATCTCGTTGCTTTACGAGGCAAACACGACTTTCGTAGATAAATTCTTGAGCCACGAATATCACGAAGAGATAAAGAGAATCCCGTAAATAGGAGGTAAATGGGCATTACATCCATTCGAATGCACATTTCGGTTCATCGAAGGATCTTCGAACGGTCGTTAATTAGTTCAAACGGCTTGAGTAATGTTCGTGAACGTGTCGCGCTCGGGGAGAAACAAAAATGTCTCAATTCCACATTTTACTGGATTTTACAATTTACCGAATTGTAGATTTTACTAAATTTTCAAATTTTACAAAGTTCAGACATTGCACCGAATTCTACATCATTCCAAATTTTATATCGTTCTGAATTTTAAATCTTACAAAATTTTTAATTTTATTAGATTTTACATTCCACTCGATTCTACATTTTAATGAAGTTAGATTTTCGTAGATCCTGCACTTTACTGCATTTTTTTGAATTTTACGTTTGACTAAATTCGACATTGCACTAAATTTGACATCCTTATAAATTTTACATTCTACTGAATTTTAAATCTTACGGAATTGAACAAATAACATAAATTTTACATTCCACTCAATTCTACATTTTGATAAATTTTACTTTCTACCGAGTTCCAAATTTCACTAAATTTTACTTTCTACCGAGTTCCAAATTTCACTAAATTTTACAGTTCACTAAATTTTACATTTTACTGAATCTTACATTCCACTAAATTCAAAATTTCACTAAATTTTACATTCAACTAGATTCTAAATTTCGATAAATATTGCGATCTACTAAATTCTACATTCTAAAAAATTCTGCCATCTGAAAAATTCCACATTTCACAAAATTTCACAGTTCACTAAATTCTACATTTTACTGAATTTTACATTCCACTAAATTCAACAATTCACAAAATTTTACATTCTACTAGATTCTAAATTTCGATAAATTTTTCGATCTACTAAATTCTACATTCTAAAAAATTCTGCCATCTAAAAAATTCCACATTTCACAAAATTCCACATTCCACAAAATCCCAAATTCCCCCAAACCTTATTTTCCACCGCAATCTCAATTTTACTAAATTCCACAATTATTCTTTTCGCAGTGTCCGGCATGTAAGACGGCTTGTCTCTACCGAACAACGAGAATCGAAGAGACTTATCTGCCCTCGTCGCTTCCGGCCCCGAAGAAAGGACCCGTAAAATTGGGTCATCACGACGTCGCCGTGCTTTTGAGAAAAGTGAGTTCAGGCTGGAAGGAAACCGGATATTTTCCAGGCATCAGAGTGCCGAGTCTGCGTCAGGACAATTGGATCTTGGTCGTGGTCGAAGACGGTGTGCAACATTACAGTTGGGAGGAATGGGTGCCAACCTTGGATTCCTTGAAGGAAGGACCTCTCGTCGAAGCCACTCTTTCGTGGCGTAACGTCGACGATCAGCTTAAAAAACAACGCGATATCGAACAAAAACGTTTCAACGATCGCGTACGTCAATTTTATCTCGAAAAATATGGCGAACGCGTACTTTTCGAATGGCGAGACAGTCAAGATTCACCGATTCCCGAAGAAGTGTTCCGTAGATTTTTCTTTCGACGACGCAACGACGAAACGTCGGAACATCCGTCGAAAAACAACGATAACGTCGAACAATTGGATTCCGCGGGTGTGTTGAAAAAAGAAAATTATGGAAAATCCGAGATCGAAGAATCTTACGTGGTTTCGTGGGAACCGGAAACCGGTGGTTTGATGGGTAATCAAGTCGTCGATTCGACGACCGCTCAGATATCGTTGCTTCCGGGAACGAAATATCTCGTTAGAATTGCGTCGAACGAAGGACCCGGAAGTTTTCCGATCGAGATCGACACGAGGCCGACTTCCGTGCAAGTTTGGAGGTTAAAAAAAAACTTCGTTTACATTTATCCGTGGGCAATGATGGCCGGAGGAGCGTCGGCGGCTATGGTTATAGCTCTCGCGATATTGTTGAAACTACGTTGTAAAAGAAAAACCGTGGATGGGGACGAGGCTGAGGTTTGAAGAGGACCTTGAAGAGCGACAACGGTTGGAGCTGACTTCGTCTTTTGCGATTGGGATTGATCGAGAGAAATAAAATCGCGAGGAGAATTCGAATTCGCGAAAATCGAAGAAAAATTGTTCGATCGATGGAAAAAATTTCGTGTGGATCGTAGGAACGTTTTTTGATGATCGCGCGATTGCGGATGATGAAGACGAAGAGCGACCGACACGGAGCACGCTGTACATACGTCGGTTAATATTTTTGTAATCTAATATGTACGATATTTGCTCAAAAGACACAAGCAGACACGCAAGAGGTAGTCGTGAACGATGAAACAATTATTGTAAAGTATTGCACAATTTTTTTTTTTTTTTACGCACGAAAAAAGTTAGGGAAAAATATTTTTGGTTTTCCATCGGATGGTCGGAAATTTTTCGTTGATAGATTTTTTTTTTTTTTTTATACGTTGAACGAATCTAAATTTGGATTTAATTTGCGACGTACTTTTAACGATTATTTTTAACACGCGAATACTCGCGAGAGAGCCTGCACAATCACTCACAAACACAGAGAGAAACAAACAGACTGCACGAGAGTTCCTATAACGCAATGGCCGCGTTTGGCCTGCACATAGATTTCATGCCGGGAAAGAAAACGAGAAAAAAAAACGAGAGAAAGATGAAATAACGTGATGAAAAAAACGTTGAAAAAGGGAGGAATAACAACAAAGAAGAAAACAATTGTATTTATTTGTAAATAGACGATCGTCGAGATATTGTAAATATATTTTTTACCGTGTAAGATATATGCGTATGTATATCTAATGATAGAAAAAGAAAATTATTAAATACACGTAGAATTATTCTTGAATGATGAAAATACTGGGAATAATTATTTTTATCCTGTCCGGGCTTCCTCGTTAATCCTTTCGGGTAATCTGCGAGGAGGGGAGAGGGGGGAGGGGTGTATTTCTCCGATCGGTAAATACATGCCTTGAAATATCGATCTTAGAAATAATGAAACGTCTCAGTCCCGGGTTTACTAAATTTTATATTCTATTGAATTTCACATTTTACTAAATTTTATATTTTCGTAATTTTTATATTTTAATCAATTCGATATTCTACTAAATTCTACGTTTCACTGACTCTTATATTTTACAAAATTTTATAACCTACTAAATTGTAAATTTTACTCAATTATATATTTTATTAGATCCTCAATTTTACTAAATTTGACATATTATTGTATTTTTTTTACCGTATAAGATATAGACATATGTGTATATTGAACAATAGAACAAATTCCGAAATATACATAGAATTATTCTTAAATACCAATTCTAGGAACAATATTTTTCCTTCGATAAATAAAAAGTAATATAATAAAATATAAACAATACCAATTCGAAAGAAAATCGAAGAAAAAATATTATTCCTATAATCGGTATTATAGAAAAGGAAAAATATTATTCCTAGAATTGGTAATATAATACTAATTCTAGAAATAATATGTTTCCTTCGATATCTATATCTATATTATACATATATCTATCAAATAATAGAAAAAAATTATGAAACATGCATAGAATTATTCTCGAATAACAAAAATTCCGGGAATAATATTTTTCCTTCGATCCGGGGTTCCCCATTAATCCTTCCGGTCAATCCACAGAAAGTTTGGTTAGGGAGAGCTTACGCAATAACATCGAATCGTAACGAACCTTTTCGGGAAATTGGATAGCCGTGCGTTTGATGGGCGCGAGTGTCGCGCGAATGGTCACCCAACGAACGTAGGATTATTATATTCTCAATGCCGTTCGCAAGGGAGACCCCAAAGGTTTTTCGGATAAGCGTCCCATGCCGTGCGAAGGATCACCGTCCATTATTCACGCGCGCTCACGGCCTTAAGCTCCTCATGTGCCCTCGGCAAACGTCGCCCCGAAATCCCCGAAATTTATCTCCCTTCCAATTTCTTCTTTTTTTTTTCCTTTTCATTCTTTTTTTTTTCATCCGAACAAACATTAGTACATTTCATTTTCTAGAAATCCGATGAATCAGTCTTCCGCGAGGACGAATTCAACGACTCGAACTCCTCTCGAGCTTACGCGAGACGATAAAAATCAGTTGGAAATTGTCGTATCTCTCATAAATTCCCAACGATGAGATCTCGGATTCGAATTTCACGGGTCGTCGGCGCGGCAACGATTCCCCAAACCCGCGTCTTCGGACCGGTTGCAACTCGTTATCGAATCACCGGGGTTACGCTATCGATTAAAAAAATCTTTCGTAGATCATTCCGGTGAGTTATGATCGAGTTTAATTTAAATTCGTGGTCGACGAAATATTTGTTTTTATCCCCCGCGTGGCGGGCGATTTGTTGTAACAACCGAGCGCATAAATTTCTCGCCTGATAGTCTGTCGAATTAAAAAAATAAGAATATAGTGAGAAATTGAATTAAGAATTTGAAGAAAAAACGAGAATGGAGCGATCGAAGCCGAGGTGGATAATGTTGTGAGACTTATTACGTACTAATCGAAACAAAGTGTGGCGTTCTTCGAAAAACGAGCTGACGACGAATCGACGATGAAGCAAGCTCACTGTTCCAAGTTCATCGAACGCTTCAATTTCTGTCGAGTGTCTTCAAGTGCGTCACT
>OZ020176.1:7449210-7548582 GCA_963971145.1 Sussaba pulchella
AACCACGACCGCGAAAGCCATAATCGAAGACGAACCCGTTGAGATTCACGAGATGGCTCCGACGACCGACGTGATTAGCGATACCGAGGAAGCCACTGTGGAGCCGTTGGAAACTATATACGTCACTGATCCTTCGACCGTCGATCCTGCGGCGACCGCGGGGAAATGGCCGACGGAACGACCTACCGACAGTCCAGTTACCGACGATGACGCTGAAAACGAAGCCTGATCATGATTCTTTTATCGAAATATTTTTTATACAATTTTTACAATCGTTTATTTATTTATTTATTTATTTATTTAACCGCCAAAGCGGGAGATAATTCACGTCTTGGCTCGAACTTTGTTTCTTCGATGTTGAAGGATTTGTCGGAGTAAATGTACTGAAATTTTGGACTTGATTTTTTTAATTCTTCATTTTTATATGACAAATGATTTGAAAAAATGACTATTTTTATTTTAGAAAATAAGTTCGTTTAAATTCTTGAGATCGCTGTGATATAATTGGACATCAGAATATGCGTGAATAACGCGTTACGGTTCAGTGACCCCGATAGGACGATAAATAACCGGATAATGACTAATTTCTGTTACCCGAGATAAGACGAACGCAGTTCCGTCTTGGATCGAATACAGGTTTTGCGCAATGTAACCGGATTTTCCTTATCTACTCGATTGACTCAGAAATCTCATCGTTTCGAACCCTTTTTTTTTCAAATTCTTATTTATCCCGATTTTATTTTATCCAACCGCAAAGTATCACAGAAAACTCGTCGTTCCTCGATCTCCAATCTCGCAATTGTGAAACAGAATAAAATATTCTTATAAAATCAAATTTAATCTTGAATGTACCAAATGTATTATTTTATTTTTATTTTTCATATTTTTTCAACCGCAATTAACCTAATTTGATGATAAAATGTTGTGTTCATATATTTTTTTAAATTTTAATCAATCTAATTTCCAATACGATTTTTTTTTAACTATTGGGTTTTATCAATAAGTGATCTTAGCATATTCTTTCGTTTCATCAACGTGGTCAAAGCACCTTATCTATATTGTTATCTTGTTGTTCGGACTTTCACCTTCAATTTAGTAGAAAAATTGTATCGATTAGTTTCGTTTTTTTTCCCAATTAAAAAATGAAGGAACGAGACGCGGATTTTTCAGTGAAAAATCACCAGAACGAAATTTGGCAAACCAATTCTGACCCAGCTTTTCTTTCAACGCTTCATTCCCATATACGGCACGTAACAACTTTCGTGCCTGCGATGCGTTTCTGCCTTTTCGGAAATAATACAATAAAATATGTCTGAAACGCGCGTCTTGTTCTTCCATTTTTTGATTGTGATAAAAACGAAACTGAATAACCAATCGATACAATTATTCTACCAAATCAAAGGTGAGAAATCCGTACAACAAGAAAACAATACAGATCAGGTGCTTTGACCACGTTGACAAGACGAAAGAATACGCTAAAATCACCTATTGATAAAATCCGCAATGATTCAGTTACCAACTCAATACAATAAAATTCGTGCGAGTTTTCTATTCCCGCACGGAAGTCCAGGGAAGAGAGAGAGGCGGGGGTTCCCGGACTACAAGCGTTCGTTCAATTATCGTTGCGGTACACGAAGTGCGGCCGTTGTGAGCGGCTCCAGGCTGGACTAGGAAGGCAAGAACCCCGTAAAAGCCGCGATTAAACGGTAGACAGTGGACTATTCTTACCATCGGGGAAACTCTGACAACGGTACCGGCATAACAGCCTTGCTAACGCATAAACCCTGCGCTCTCGTAGTCCGAGATCGTAACGCTTCAACGATTTCATGTACCACGTATCCTCGTTGTCGTCGTCGTCGTCGTCGTAGTCTTTTGCTCGACCCACGTGCATAAACCTCTCGGCTATTCTTACGTAATACCAGCACCGTAAACCCGATCGCGAGAATTGTATTTAAACCCATTCGTCCTGCATCTGCGTAGGCGATTCTGAATCATCAGGGAGAACTGATAAACGTACGAAATATTGAAACGGGACTTTCGAATTCGTACTATTACAGTAAAATTGATTTTTTTTGTATTTTATTTGCTCAAGCGAAAGCGGATAGAACGCGGTTTGCTCGGGTAAAGCCCGAAACGTGTACAATTTTAAATATATTTCGGACTTTACCCATGTTTCATGGGTATTGAAGAGTTTACCCGGGTAAACCTAGATTTACCCGTTTTCGGGTAATATTTACACATATGATATTAACGATATTAAAAATGTTATATATATATAAGATATTGAAAGTATAAAAAATACCATTTTTGATAGGAGGACAAAATATTTTACGATGAATTTTTTCTGGTTACTGTAATTATTTGAAGCAAGCGGAGGGCCGAAATAATAATTGGATTACCGTTATTTTATTCTGAAATGGATATTGAAAATATTGTATCTATATTATTCGAAATATCGAAGCTAACGAGGTAATATTATTACAATAAAAGACTATTCATCGATGAATTATTTTTCTCCTTAGCATACTCTAATTACTCGAAGCAAAGGGATAGTCCAAATAATTGTTCAATCGCCGTTATTGTAAACCTCGTGGATCACCGAGTAGATCCTCGTGTGTTATTGTGTAGGTTTAGCGTCCGTCCGGCCACGTGCGCAACATCCCAGCATCCAGGATCTGTTGTAAACAGGCGCGCCCCACGCGCTCGCATCTCGTTCTCACGAATTTGTCGGACTTGCCATAATTTTTTTTTTATTCACAACGCACGCTGCACCCTCGTGTCTTACGCGTTGCAGTGCGTTTTCTCGTATCCCGTACGAGCGTGTACAACAATTCGTTGTTACGCGGAGATGGAGAGGGGGGAAGGGGTCTCGCTTCTGGTTGCAATCGTGTTACACGTCTGTGTATCATGACCTTGTGTACCAGTCACGTGTGAGGGTACGAAGGCTGATAAGGACCGGGCGAATATCCACGATACGTTTGCATGCGACTGTACAAATAATGCACTTGTATTCGCACGACGTTGTTCAAAAATCAGCACATCTTTGGACACTGATCCTAACATCGTCGATTTTTCAGCAATCGCACCGATAATTTTTATTCTGGCTGATGACGTTATACTCTCGCTCGCAGTGTTGTCTTGCGAAATCACAAGAGACCGTATCAATGATCCAACGCCCGTGCGTTCAAAAATGACGAAATTAGTGAGGAAAAGAATTCGCGGGTCGTTCAAACGTTGGTTAAGAGGATGGACCACATCTCCCGGTGCGATGGTGACAGCGCTATCGGCGCTCGCTTCGGAGCGAGAGAGAAGTAGAGAGCGTTTGTAGCACGTCGCCTTAAGGGAGGACTCATTGTCAAAAGCTTCACGGTGGCGCGCTCCGCGAATTCGGAACTTTGATCCAACGCTCGTAGGATATTATCCTTGAACCCAAGTACGACATTGTCAATTTTACGTGGGCGCTTGAATGCTCGTGTTCTCGAATAAATTTTATCCCCTGCACGAATATCGGTGATCAGAACAACTCACTGGCTCGGCTTAATTTGAGTTTTCAGCGATGGTATTTGTACATTTTTCCACACCACGGAATATTTTCCGCGGCACGGTTACCGATTTCTATCACGCAACGCGCCTGCTCGCTCTATTTGTAACTCATTAAATCTAGCGTCCGGGTGTTTATTCGATGACGTTGGCCCGCTATTTACCCGAGATTAGGCCACGTCTAGCTTCGGGCCTCCACTATATGCGCAGTAACGACCAAACCACAGATCGTGCACCTGGATTACCGCGTTTTCTCGAACGTTAGGATTTCAGTAGCGTTCGAACTTCACTTTCGGTAACACCCTTCAGAGTTTTCGAGTCTCGATAAGCAGACAAACGCGAATAGAACACGTGGACGTAGAAAATATAGGTTTTACGATGAATTTATCGCTCGTGATTTTGATATTAACGGTGAGCTACGTCAGTTTCATACGTGCCGATTATGACAAATACGTTCCTCTCATAACCGACGTTCACAAAAAATACAGCACTTCGAGTGTGTTCTTGACACTATCGAAAAAAAATCCACGTAAGTTGAATAATTTTTCATCGCTTCCTTCAACAATTACGTTCTTGATTATCACCTCATTGCATTTTGCGCAGGTATGCAAACACACACGATGGCCCACAAGTTATCCCGCACTTTTTCGAAAAATGGCGTCTCCACGTTGACAACTCGCGTCAACGATCTTCAAGAGCATTTGAATAAGTATCGCAAATTGATGGGACGACCGCTCGTGGTGATTTTTTTCGAATCGCTCGACGACCGTTCCGAGTTCATCGACATCAATCAAACGTTGAGTAAATCCTCGGCAATTTGGTTCGCAATATTCCGCGAAGACTCTGATAACCGAATGTGCGAATATTGTCGTCGTCCGTTGGAAAATCCGTTTCGTCTTCGGCTCGACACTTTTATGCTCGTTCTTTGCTGCGATTCTCCTGTACTGCAGGAATGGTGGTCGGTCGATGGCAATCGTACGGAAATTAACAACTTTGGCACGTGGACCACGAATGGACGATTGGAATTGTTATCGAACGATGGATTTAACGCCAGAAGAAGCGATCTTCGTGGCAAGGGTCTGCGCGTGATAAGTTATGACGTGAGTAAATTCTCGCTCTTATTTTTCACAATAATGTCGGTGTTTACAATTACCTGAAGATATTGCTTTGGCCGGTTGATTAATTGTTAGTTATTGGAATCCTGTCGTGAAACTCTAAATCGTGAACTAATTCGCCAGAGCCGCGTTAGCGTAATCGATAACGCACCAGGCTAGAATTTACGATTTTTTTTTTCACGATTTATTCTAAAAATCGTCGATTGCGCTTCGAACTGCTAATTCCTAATGGACTCATTGACGAAGTAAAATCAATGATAATTAATATTTCCCATAAGAAATAAAATATAAAAACTTACTGTCGAATAATATCGGTAATGCCGGACTCTCTCGATCTCGAACCCATAGAGGTGAATTTAGATGTCCGGAAAAAATTTAACTATAACATCAATTGGGTCAATCTAAAATAAGTTTACAATTACCATTTTTCTCTTCAGTCTTCTACGGCCTCCGTTGGATTTTCCAATCGCGGAGCTCGCTACTTCAACGCGTTATTCCACGAATTGAAACGCGCCATGAACTTCACAGTTACGAAGTCTTATCCAGCTGAAAAATTCGGTCCTCGTACCATCTCCGCCGCCATGAATTTGTTGGAGCAAAATAAAGCCGATCTCGCGATAATCGGTTCGGCTATGAGACCGGATAAACTCACTGCCATCGATTACACTTACCAGATACTGTCAGTGTCCGGGAAGTTGTTTATCAGACAACCGGATCACATACGCGGACACTTTCAGGTTCGAATTAATTACCGATTTGCGATAACGAATATGCGAACGTTTTCTCCAAAGAATTTCGATTCATCATTTTTTCCTCCCTTCCTAGGTTTTCGCCATGCACATTTGGATAATAATAATCGTGCTGATAATTACCGTACCCTTGATACTGGCGATTATCAAAGAACAAGACGGTTCGAAATCATTGGGATCGCTCTATTTGGAATATTATCACAGCACGTGGGGTTTATTCTGTCAGCAAGCGCTCGATAGTAAAAAACATCACTGAAATATTTCGCTAAAATTTCATATCCCATCGTTCGTTCTCATGATTTTTCTTCACAGGATTTCCGCCGGAAACGTCGATGAGAATAGCGATTATATCGATATATATTTCAACGGTTCTCGTTTACGTCGCTTATTCCGCTAAACTGATAAGTTTTCTCACGGTATCACAATCTAACTTGCCTTTTTCGGATTTGCCTGGTTTTTTGAGAGATGGATCTTACAAATTGATAACCTTACGAAACAATCCGGAATACGCATTCTTGAACGTAAGTTTTCCGCTCCGTTATCCCGCGAACGAAGCATTGAATAATCGTTCGTTTGAATAATCCTCGCCTTTGTCATCGTCTTACGAACATTGACATCACCGTGCAGTCATCGACCGAACCGTTGTTCAAGAAAATTATGAGATTGATGAAACCCGTGGATCGTCTTCCACAGACCGAGGAAACAGCATGGGATCAGGTACGCGCAAATCTCACGTAATTGATTCAATTCCGTGATCCATTCGTTTCCTTCGATGCTCATATTGTCGTTGATCGATCCATTGATTTCATTGATCAATGAAAAAATTACCAATCCACCGGAGACTGATCAGTTTGCGATCCGCTTCAGGTTTGCAACGAGAGAGTGGGTTTTCTCGTGAGCGGACTTGCCGGAACCACCCCGGACGCGAAGTGCAAACTCGTGCGACTACAATCCGCGGTCGTGCGATTGGCGATGATTCTACCCGCTGGCAGTCAATACACCGGAATCGTTAATTACCAGTAAGTTGACTCATCGATCGTTAACACCCTCGGGCTTCATGATTTTTCTTTCGTTGCAGTATTCAACGATTCCGGGAAAATGGAATTTATCGTGACCTGATAAAGATTCTTTCCGAGAGCGAAGAATCCATCGAGACCGCTCATGACGTCGTCGATTTTACCGCAATCGCGCCGATACTTTACATTCTGGCTGGTGGCATCGTACTCGCCCTTCTGGTGTTGTTCTGCGAATTTGCATATTGCCGCGTAAAGAATCGTCGGCTGGATTCACGAGTAATTGAATCGTTTGCGAAAAGAATAGACGGATCGTTGGAATGTTCGGCGAGAGAGGATTAATCGTTGATAACTTCTCAGTCGCCTGCGCTGTCGTGAAATTGGAGCTTCGATCAAACGTTTATCGTGTTTCTGAAACTACGTACCGAATCGTTAATTGTATTTGGAATCACGGATGCCCGTGTGAAACCATATTTTGAATAAATTGCACCCTTGTGCGTATTGATACCTGAATTCAGACCCCGGCCATGATTTATTTCTGGTCTTTGGGCAACCGGTGTTAGACCTTTTCCTCCGCTCGTTGTGTATTTTTCCCTCGGCATTGATTCTGATTTTTATCAAACGACCCGTCAGGACGGCTCGATTGACAGTAAATCAATATTGCCCACGGGCCTCTAATCAAACCCGTTTTGTTGTTAACAACCCCACATGTGTCGAAACCTGTTTTCATGTCAGGACGATGCGCGGTGTCGCAACAAAGCGTAACTCTTCCACGTGGATAACCCACACTGACTTGGCCATGAAAATTCAGTAGCGTTGGAACATCACGCCGAGTACTGTCACATGGGGGTTTCCAGTTTCGCTGACAAGCGGAAGAACGAAGATAAAACACTCGTACATTTTTTGTAAAACGCGAAACTGCACTAAAGACGAATAATATGAGGTTTACGACGCATCTGCATTTCGTGGTCCTGATATTCACGTTGAACTACGTTGGTTCCACGAATGGCGATTATAACAAATACATTTCCCTCATATCCGACGTTCGCAACGAATACAGAGCGACGAGTGTGCTTTTCGTAATCTTTGGAAATAATCCAAGTGAGTGAATTATTTTTATTGGTATTTTTTTTTACGAAGATCCTGTCGTCGATTATTGATCAATCGTGTTTTGGACAGGTATGCAAACATACACGATGGCCCATGAATTATCCTGTGCTTTCTCGAAACGCGGTGTCTTCACGCTGATAACTCGAGTCGCTGATTTGAACGCGAGCCTCGATTATCATCGGAATCAAATAGGACGACCAATAGTTGTGCTTATCTTCGAATCGCTCGACGATTGTTCCGAGTTTATCAACAGTCGTCAAATTATGGGTAAATCGTATGCAATCTGGTTGGCAATATTTCGCGGTGATTCGGACAAACGATTGTGCGATTATTGTCGTCGTCCGGTGGAAAATACGTTTCGTCTTCGGCTGGACACTTTGATGTTTGTTCTTTGCTGCGACGCTGCTGAGGTGCAAGAATGGTGGTCCATCGACGGCGCTCGCACGGAAGCTGCGAAATTTGCCATCTGGACCGCGAACGAACGATTGAAATTGTTATCGAACCAAGGATTCAACGCCAAACGGAGCGATCTTCGCGGCAAGGGTCTACGCGTTATCATTTACGACGTGAGTCATGCTCCGCCCCGATTGTACACAATGATTTTAGCCACACGATTATCGTTTTTCCAGCCTTCGACGATTTACGGCGGTACTTCCGATCCGCGGGTTCGTTTTTTCACTGGGTTTTATCGCGAATTGAAACGTTCCATGAACTTCACGGTCGCGAAGTTATTTCCGTCCAACGATTACTTCGCTTACAACCTGGAGACGAAGAAAAATATGACCATCGTGAGCCAGCTCATTCGAGGGCACGCGGATCTTGCGATAGTCGGCTTGCCCGTGGGTGAGGTTGATTCGAGTCTCGTTGATTACTCCGATTCGCTTCTGTCGTCGACGGAAAAATTGTTTATCGAACAACCGTTACCCGTGCGGGGACGCTTCGAGGTTCGAGAAATCACTGATTCGCCACTCGGTATACAAAATATCACGTTTATTCGATTTACGATTTTTTTCTCCACTCAAAGGTGTTCGTGTTGGACATTTGGATGATAATAATAGCGCTGACAATCGTTGCGCCTTTTTTACTGGCGGTTATTCAAATGCAAGATGGTGTGAAATCGTTGGGATCGCTCTATTTGAAATATCATCTCGGCGTGTGGGGTATATTGTGTCAGCAGGGACTTCATCGTAAGGACATCACCCCAATTTGTCGCTAAATTGAAGAATTTACTGTTTTTTTTAAATTATGATTCTTCGTTATAGGATTTCCCGCTGGAACACCGATGAGAATAGCCGTTATCTCAATTTACATCTCGGCGGTGGTCGCGTACGTCGCTTATTCCGCTAAGGTGATCAGTCTTCTTGCCGTTCCTGAATTACCATTTCTAAATTTAACGGGTTTTCTGAAGGACGGATCTCGCAAACTGATAAAGGTTCGGAACCGAGGGCCTTATGGGATGTTCGACGTAAGTTTTAATCTCGCTATTGCCGCGAACGAGAGACGATCGCTCGTTCGTTTGAATTACAAATGCTTTGTTATTCACTCAAAACCGTTGTGGCTACCATGCAGATTTTACCTGATGGCGCGTGGGAGGAAATAGAAAAGTTACAGAAACCTTTGATGAATCTTCCAACGACTGAGGCAAAAGGATGGAAGGAGGTGCGCAAAAACGTCATATCGTGGATAATTGAACGAAGATGATTACAATTGGTTCCATGGTCGATCATTTTTCAATCTTATTCAGGTTTGCACCTCGAGGGTGGCCTTTCTCATTGACAAGGTCGATGGCAGCGCCACAAACGCTCCGTGCAAGGTTGTGGGACTTGCAGTTGGAGTTAAGACGAGCCTGGCGATGGTATTACCCGCTGGCAGTCAATACACGGCCGTACTTAATTACCAGTAAGCTCACACGACTATTCGGTCTTTCTACCGAACCGGAATTCGCGCATACCCAAGTGAAATAATTATACACAGTCTATACCATAAACTACAGATAGAACTGAGCATATATAAACTATATATAGCCTACATGTCCCTAATTCCATACTCAGATTACATAGATAATTTTTGGATATATTATTATATTATATTAAAAAGAATTATTTATTAGTATTATCATTGGCATTGTTATATCTATTTTTGGATTTTCTCAAATTGGACATATATAGACTATATATATCAATTATATATGCCCATTTCTATATACAGTTACTGTATGGACTATGCATTTTTTTTTTTACTTGGGTCCACAAAAGCAATATCGAGATGTTTGATGGACACATCGATTTATCGACTTATCGCGTTTTTTCTGACACAGCATTCAGCGGTTCAAGGAAAATGGCGTTCATCACCGGTTGAAAAAGAGTTTGTGCGATGGCGACGAATCTTTCGAGACTGGTAATAACACCGTTGACTTTTCCAGAGTCGCACCGATATTTTTCATTCTCGTCGGTGGCGTTATACTTTCTCTCGCACTGTGGTCCTGCGAATTCGTGTATTCACGAATTTACAATCCAAGACGGTTGCGTTCACGAAGGATCAAATTGGTGAAGAAGAGTATGCAGAAGTCGTTCGAACGTTGGTTGAGAGAGAATTCATTGTCAAAAACCCCTCGGCCGCGTTCTTCATTGCGAATTCGGAATTTCGACCCAACGCTTACCGAATATTGTCCCTGAAAAAGAAGAACCAATTTCATCAATTTTTTACTTTTTCGTTAGGCTACGATAAAATACCTCAGCAACGTATTTTTTCCCCCCATCGTCGTAAAATATTTTCGTCCCCGCTTTTAATTTTCATCAATTGACCCATTGGAGTCCCTTAATCGTCGATAAAATTATTTTATCAGTAGAAACTAGACAATAAAAACAAATTCCAACGATTTCTCGCGATAGTTGTGAATCTACCGTTCGTTCCCATCATTTTTCGTTACACCATGAACCACCGACAGCCTATAAACAATTCCAGACGTAAAATAGTTTTAGATAAATTATTTTGACACCCCATAAAAATATAAAAAATTCATAATTCGTATTACCACAATAAAACCATATTTCCAAAGAACCCAATTTTTTTTTCTCCATGCATCTTCCCGTGTTCGAAGAAAAATGGAGATTCGAAACCATATCCGAAAGAATAGAACAGGCGGGGTCGTAACTGACCGAGTACCGAGCAGTGCCGACGTTAATACATTTGTATTTATGTAATACGCGCCTTAAGTAGTTACGGTCGGACGCTGCAACGACTTATGGTCGCTCGAGCGTGGGTCGTCGTCGATTATAGCCGACGACGAGTTTATTCTCGGCACCGAGATTCCCGCTTGTACATAAATATGTGTGTACACATAACCGTATAATAACGTATGTAATCGCGTCTTATCTCTTCACGCCGGTCGTTACCTTTTAACGTTACATTTGTCTCGCTGGTGGCGATCTCACCGCTCAACGCTACGAACGGGGCTCCGGCAATGATACTTCCACTGACACACCCTCGATCCTCCCCCTCTTCATCCCGGGCTCAGATTCGATATTCCCGCAGACTCCGAGACCCAGATCTATGTCTTTCGATTCTCTCATTTCCTCTTCCTCCTGCCGATCCAGCGGGCAATGGCGATACAGCTTCCACGCTGATGCACCGTTCGAATAATCGAACGATGTTGCAATCACTCAAAGAGATTTGAATGAAAGTAATAAATTAATCATGAATAATGTTAAGACGCAATTCATTGAAACAGATGAAGAATGAGTGAGACTCGGAAAAACAATTAAATATTTCATTTGTTTATTGTTATGTATTTATAACTGATGATAATAATAATAACCGATTAACGGAAAAATTAATCAATTGGATAAATTGCCTTTATGGATGAAATTTAAATATTCATATTTATTAATATACCGTACAGGAATATATGTATGAAATATAAATTTTAATCGTGTCCCCGAAGATGACACAGTGTTATAGAAAAATGTATGAAAGGTATAAAAAGATAATTCATACCAAAATAAGCTTTATTGAGTCGTAAGATATTTGTAATAAATAATAAATAATGAATGATAATTTATTAACCGATAAATAACGAATAATATTGGAATAAAAAATTTAAGGCGAATATAGTTGACACGATATTCTTCGATTGGACTCGCTTCGCGTATGACGCACCGAGTGGAATCAATTGGAGCGTATGATTATTGGAGCATATCAAAGAGAGGCCGTCCCTCGATTTGCCTCGTTAGACAATCTCTTTCACGGCTCCGCGGAACGCACTTTGTGTACGAGCCGAGGATGGAACGCCGACGTGTCCGCTTCGTTAGGGAGACAAGAAAACGACTCGGCGCGAAATTAGAGGCGCCCTCGGGGGCTTTCGGCGATGGCAATTCGGACACGTGGCAATTCGTGAAGTCAAATCCTCACGTGCTACCGTTGAATCGTTAAATGTTGACAATGAATCCGGAACCTATATTTTTTTTATTCACATTTTTTGAACGAATTATATTTATTGATTTAATTTTAATTGAATATTAATTCAATATATTTTGGATTGTTGATTTCATTTTTAATTATATTATTATGTTATGATATTTCATTTAGGTTATATACGTTATTTCCGCGTTCAATTTTTTCGAACGAATCATATATTTTTTTATTTAATTTATATTGAATATTCATTTGATATATTTGGATAATTAATATTATTCATTATTGATTTTTAATTATATTATTATGTTATGATATTTTGTAAATAATATTCAATTTGATAAATCTTAGGACAACATTATGGGCTGTTTCAATCGGATCAGTTGGTAAAATCTATGAATCTAAAATCTACTCTTCGCATTGCAATCGACGTGATCGTGATGTCGTTTTTTTCTCCAATTATTTATGATAATTCCGAGGTTATCGATGCAGGTGTGAGACGATGGAAAGCATATTGGCGATCAGGAGATTTCTTTATCGACGATAACGGCTGAACTCAAGAGCCACTTGGGTTGCGTGCTTCCACCGACGAACGACCCAGATTCCAAAGCCGCGCGTGTAACCAAACCCGCGATATTACATCAGAAAGATCAGCTAGGTTCGTCGATTAGCTTGGAATAACTTGTGATTAAAACATTCATGAACCTCGGAATATCTCGTCGAAAACCGGTTCGACCGTAGACCGGTAATTTATCTATCAAAGCAGCGCCGTTGAATTTCCAAATCAATAACAAAAAAAAAAAAAATTATGATAATAAAAATGAAGCGAATGATGGGATTGCTCCGAATACATCTCAATTAGATGAGAATTTATAATTACAGTATTTTTATCGGCGCAAATGAAAAAGAATAATATTTGATACTCCGGTTTTGAATAAATAACTAAATCAATATAAAAAATAATAGAATTTGTTAAAGGACTGAGAATGAAATGAAAAAGTTTTAACCTTTTTGTAAATTATTATCTGCAACGCTTGATTAAGTAATAATGTATGGAATTAGCGTGTACAATGAATTATCGATATATCTATCATTTTTCTTGACAAAAAAATTTGATATTAGTATTTCAGAGTTTTTCTTTTTTATCGAGAAAAGGTTTTTTGTTCGTTCCAGCGAGTCTGGTCGGATCTCTTCGGTACGCTTCACGACGACAATATCATTCCCTCACATTGTTGTGTTCGACGTTTTTTCTTCTCCTTTCAAATCTCTTCGTGGCCCGAATTTCTCGTCGACGATGCGGCGAGCGCCGAGACGAGGAAGAGGCACGAGAGGGAGGGTTGAGAGGATACGCGATCATTCGCATTGCATCAATATTATCCTTCACGCTCGGTCGAATCCCGATCGAATCCCTTCGCGGCCAACAATACAACCCATGAAACCAGAGCGCGCGATATATATGAGGTATTCCACGGCAAAACGGCCGCGCAAAAAATCAAAATAAAATAATATAAATATTTTTTACATTGAAAAATAAATAACAAATTGTTACAATCAAGATTCCACTCTGAAACTTTGGCAAACATTTTTTATTCAACCACTGAAGACACAAAAAAAAATTCAACATTTTTGGAAATGTCGGAGTTCGTTTTTACTCTTGGTGGGGGGGTGGGAGAGGGGCAGTTTTTAATTTTTTACGAGCCGGAGGGTGATCCGAAAATTCTGTAAAAAATCGAGGGTGCTTTGCAGGTCGAATGAAAGCTAATGATAAATCGTGAAGCGAATCGGCAGAGGTCAGTCCTTCGAATGGCCGATTTTCCATGGAATACCTCATATACTGTAGCTGATGATACAAAAATCCGAGTGCGGGTTCCGAAGATCCGTTCGAGCGAAAGCGAGAGGGTAAAACCCGCTCGCCGCTGGGGTTTCGGTTTTCTCTCGCCACGATTATCCCGCTTCGCCCTTACAGCCTCGTGAATTCTCCGTCCCTAAACCTTCCCCACGTCCGAACGTTTTCTTTCGTGGAATGCCAGCATCGGTAATTGCACCCCGTTGGTACACGTTCCGCCAGATCGCCTCCATTGCCCAGCTCGAGCTTTACAATCGGGTGGCTCGCAAAGGTGGCTTTGATCGCTACACCATGAAGGAAATTTTATTTTTCTACAAAGACGCACGCACGGATTTACGTCGCGCATGATCGCAATGAAATAATTGTCTTTGGATTGTTTCTCTAGAGTCGATACTTTAAACAATTTTTTTTTTAATTATAATCTATTTTGGGAGAAGCTAATGACAGATTGCTGAGTATATGAGGCAAAGTTTTATTGATTCGATTAATCAAAACGACAAACTCGGATTTTAATAATACAATCAAAGTATTATCAATCATTTTATAGTACTATGAAATGATACAAGAAAAAACTACGATGAATTGTATAAAAATAAATAATAATAATAAAATTAATAATTTAATTTGAAAGAAAATAATAATTAATTATCAATTTATTATTGTTATTATTATTAGTTATCATAATTTTGATGAATAATTTAATTCATTCGATTTTTCTTTTTAATCACTAATAATTTGAGAAACGATAAATCATTGAGGATAAATATAGAATAATATAAGAAAACCTATATAAAATCATATTAAAATATCAAATAATAAAATAATTAAATGAATATGTCTCTATATAACATCGAATTAATTTAACAAAATTATCGGTGAAATCGTGATTAATCAAATCCTCGGAATTTCAGTCGCATCCACGTTCGATACGATGTATCCCACGATTCAATCCTTCACCTACGATGCGACGGCAGATCGATCTCCACTCCCTCGGAATCTTTCTCCTCGTGGGAGGATTTTGCGCCAGATCCGAGCGAAGCCACCCTCCCCCTTCCCCCCGCGCCCCCGTTCCACAGCCGTGGATCGATCGGTTGGCGAGCTTCACTGATGTATCCCTCTGTCACAATTCAATGCAGCGAGCTAACGTACTTTGCGAGCTGTCGTTTCTAAGACTCCGTTGTGGCACTGACGGCTAACCTTCCCTTTCTCTTCGTCACCGATCGACGCGAGAACCGCGAGATCTCGATCGCTGCGGCGTATCGGAACGGATACACACACTCGGCCGCTCATTCTCGACACGGAATTGCGGTTGCCGATCTTGCAACCCTCCCTCACTTCGGGCGCAACTACGTGATTGTAATTTACTCGAGACAACAATTTTTACGGTAATTTTTGGGATCAATGATTTTTTCACATTTTTATTTCTGCGGCCATTGACAACATTAGCTTGATTAACCCATAGAAAAAATCATCGAAAACGATTTTATTAGAATTTGTATTGATGAATAAAACTATTTTTAAATCGTAGAAAAATCGGAATTTTTTTTTTCCATCATGATTGAGTTTCGTTTTCATTAAATCGTATATTAAATTTTTAATTATTCATTCATAATTCGGTAAATTTAACGTCTCACGAAATATTGATTTTGTGGACGCATTTGAGCATTCGATTGCGATAATTGCGAGATTGCAAACACGTGGAAATATTCCGCAGCGCAATTATCCCGCGGCGTGTGACGTGCTGCTAATCTTCGGTAGAGAGTCCACCGACCTACCTCAACGAATTCGCTGTCACGGCCGTGTGAGTAACGTAGAATGTGATTTTGCTATAATTATACGTGCGGTAATGATACATCGCGTGCGCACGCGTGTGTGCGTCTCGTTCGCGTTGCCTCGATCGACGTTTGTCCTTGCTATTGTTCCTTAACCGGTGATACGGTTGCGTTATCTAAGTCCCACACATGCACCCGCGATACGACTTACCATACGTGGTGAGGACAAACGACTCAAGGAGGTCATTAACGAGCCCGTTTCAATAATAAAAATCACAATTGTGTCTCCGAGTACGACACAATCTTGATGTGTTTCACTAGATTGCAGCTTCACATTTATCAACATGTTCTAATCGCGTTTACATCGATGCGGAGGGACAAAGTTTTCACATTGAAACGAACAATAACATTTCTACACATATATTGTGTAGAAAATATATAATAGAATAAATTGTGATACCTACTGATACATATTTATATGATTTATTCTTATACTTTTATATTTTCTTATATTTCTTATATTTTTATAATAACAAATAAATAAGTTGTTGACTATATATAATTTTTAACTATTTATTTTTCTTTCTTTTTTATTATTATTGTTTACCATGTATTGGATTAGGCCCATATAGTCTATTTTTTCCTATAGATACATTCAATGCCATAATACAATACAATTCAATTATATTAATTAAAAATTATCAAACCGAATAATATTAATATTATATTTTTTAATATTATAATATCGATAACAATAATCGTTAATAATAATTTTAATTCTGTCTATCAACTAAACAATTTTTGTTTATGTATGAAATGTAAAAAAAAAAATGTTATATCTTTGCAAATGCCACAATCGTATGAATAAATATCTAAAACACTATACAAAGATAATTAATACCACCACGCCTCTATTGATTCGTAAAATCTTCGTTATTACAAATTTCCTATCATATTTCTCCATCCATTCGCCTAATACCGGAGATAAGCGGGTCGCAAAGTAGATCCTTGTGTGTTATTGTGTAGGTTCAGCGTCCGTCCGGCCACGTGCACAACATCCCGGCATCCAGGATCTGTTGTAAACGGGCGCGCCCCACACGCCCGGATCTC
Source organism: Sussaba pulchella (assembly GCA_963971145.1). NCBI lineage: Eukaryota > Metazoa > Arthropoda > Insecta > Hymenoptera > Ichneumonidae > Sussaba > Sussaba pulchella. The sequence goes on from OZ020176.1 coordinate 7,465,879, forward strand.
GTTCTCACGAATACGTCGGACTCGCGATAATTTTTTTTTTTTTTTCAATTCACAACACACGGCGCGCTGCACCCTCGTGTCTTGCGCGTTGCAGCGCATTTTCTCGTATCCCGTACGAGCGTGTACAACAATTCGTTGTTGCGCGGAGATGGAGAGGGGGGGGGAAGGGGTCTCGCTTTTGGTTGCAATCGTGTTACACGTGTGTGTATCACGATCTCGTGTACCAGTCACGTGTGAGGGTACGAAGGCTGATAGGGACCGGGCGAATATTCACGATACGTTTGTACGCGACTGTGCAAATAATGCACTTGCGTTTGCTCGACGTCGCTCGATCGCGATGCGAGCGACGCCTTCGTCTATTTATATCCGCGCGAGGAAACGCAATACCGTCCTAAACCCCGATTTATCCACGGGGAAATTGTATACGTACGTACGAATAAATTTCCACATACTTGTATACCGGGTGTCGCGAAAAGCGATTGAATTGAATTTCGATAGTTGGTCGCTGGCTACATTTTTTAGTTTACTTCAGATTCGATTCGGTCCAATTTATAATTCAATTATTAGATTCGATTTGAGTTAAAAAAAATGTACCTATATGGGATCATTCTATACATATTTCTCCAAACAAAGATGTCGAATACTTCTCATTTATCCAAAATCTTCGAAAAAAAGAAGTTAACTCTGATAATTAAAATAGTGGGCACGTTTTTTTCGCGACACCCTGTATATCTATCTGTGCGCGGTTCATTGCATTCAATTCTCACGATTCGTACACGCATCCATCGGCCCTACCGAATGAAGCAATGCGCTCAATGCGCAGACACAAAGAACCGCGTGTATATTAAACGCCGCGGAACCCTCCTTCGATTCTGCGCGTTTAATCGAGTGCACTCGACGTGTGCGCGTATTTGCGACGATCGATTATCCAATCGTTCGTAAACCGTGGAATCACGCGTTCGGGCTTCTACTTTGCCGCGGAAATCATTCGACCGTGTTTCGGTTTATCTAAGGAACGGAAACACAAAGTCCGAGCTTTCGAATCGCGTTGATTAATTATCTTTTCTATCTTCACGCTCGATTGAACGCATTTATTGCAGATGACTCGCATATTTCGAACTGGGGTCTGTGCTCAGTCGCTCGAACGACGAAAATTCGGAACAATGAACGCTTATTCCTTGTTTTTGTTAATTGAAAAAAAAAAATTTCATCGCTCAATAATTGCACGAAAAATTATTGTCCAATGAATGACAACAATTCTGTCACGTTTTTGCACAGGTTCGATTGAATATTGGGAAAAAAATGCTTTTGTCAATTACCGTCGAGATAACGAGTGTAAAAAAAAATCTCATTACCGTCACCGACACGACGAGAACATTAAAAAATATACTCCGTAGCCGATAACTATCGACAACGATGTTTTTAAATTCCGATGACTCGGTGCACTCTGAAAATCGATGATAAAAAAAAAAAAGAAAATGCAACTCGAAGGCGATGATCGAAGAGAAAGATTGCCCGGTGCCGGGAACGTCGATGAGCGGCGACGACGTTGCAGCGAGCCGTCCATTAGCTGCCGGCTTAATCGTTTTATCCGTTCATTAGCATGCGGGACACTCGTGCAGTTTCGGGTTTGTTATATTATAATATTCGCTTCGCGGGGTGCAGCTCGATGACACGCGAGGACGTGTGGAAAGAGGCTGAGGACTGAAAACAAACTTTATGCACGTCCAATTACGATGCGGACTTTCATTTCTCTTCACGTTACTTTTATGCTTGCGAAAAAAAGTGTGTTTATATATTTATATTATATAAAGTATTGTATTATATAATTATAAATATTGAAAAATAACAAATAAATATTTATTCAATAGTAGTAATAATAAAATGAAGTCCCAAGTAACAAAATATTAAATTCAATCATATTGATTTCATTTATTTCTAATTACTCACTATCTTTTTATTCATTCACGATTATTTGAACTCTCAGCTTATATATAGATTATATATCTCCAATCCTATACATTATTTTCAGCTATATTATTATATTGTATCAAAGAGAATTATATTGCTATTATTTTTCGCATTGTTATACTCATTTTTGGATCCCTTTTTTTTTTAATTGGACACACATAGACCATCCATAAGCTATACGTGCCCCATTCCATATATAGTAAATATTAAGACGATACATCATTTTTTTACTTGGCAAACAAATATTAAAAAAATAAAAAATCAATCAATATAAAAAAAACCAACCTGAAAAAAAATACAATTCGTCCATAAAGATCTCAAAATCCCTCACGTCGATGGGCCGAAGTGTCTGTGTAATGAATGAGACGTGAGGAACGACCGACCGTCAGAAACGTGGCCCCTGGCGCTGCTGTCAAACGCACGAGTGAAAGCATGCGACGCAAAAAAAAAAAAAAGAAAAAACACGCTCCATCGTGACGTCCGCGTTCGATACGTACGCGCATTACGTCCGTATTCATATACATGCAGGTACTCCGCGCACCGGGATGCCTGCGGGGTCTGCAAAAGAGCCTCGAGATCGGTCGAAGCGAGGGTCCTTGCGAAGAATGCGATTACGGAACCGCGTGGTACATTCGAATGAGACACGAAGTCTCGGTTCGGCGAGTGATGCAACGGGTGCGAAGTCGCGATCTCCGAGTCACGGCCGACGTCGCGATGCACGTCGGGAAAGAATGCAATTTGGCGAAAGTGCGGGAGAAGAAACAGCCGAAGGCAATGAAATTGAGAAGGCAAAATGTTTGAAGTAAATGGGATAATTAGGTAGACAGAAACGAACATTTTTAGGTCACTTGGCTGCATTTCATTATCTTTCATTTTTATATCAAGCTTTTCGTAGACGTGGGCGACGTCGTTCGCGCCTGGATGAATCGCGGAAACCGGAAATGCTGAAGAAAGACGACGCAGCTGAAACACATCTCACTTATCGATCAAATTTCCACAGCCGTTTGTTTCATTGCGAATTCCGAACTTCGATCGGCCGTTCGTTGGATATAGATTGGGTTCGTAATATTGGCTTGTGAATTACTGTATCGTCGTATCGAGAATCGCAGGAGGTTGCAATTAAACAGGATTAAATTACGAAGGAAGAAGAAGACCAGACCGTTTCAGTGTTGAACGAAAAAGGACTTCCGTCGAAAGCTTCGCGGTCGCGTGTTCCGTCGTAAACTGAAGCCTCCGATCGTACGTTTAGCAGTCACTAATGTGACGACAATCGTTCGATCAGTAATTCCAGATCCGTCCACTATACAGCGCGGCCCAACCGCGGATCGGCGGATGAACTTACCTGACTGGGTTAAATTTTTTTCCCGACCCCGAAGTGCGTTGTTCCCTAAGAGACTGACGAGGGTGGTAGGCAGACGACAATGAGTCCGCTGAAACAAGGCGTAACGTGGATACGCAGGACTCATGCATAATAAAGAATGAAGGGACCCCCGTCTGAACGGAACCTCTGGATGGAAGCGTGTTATTATGGAAAACAGAGTGACCAAAATATCGCACGGTTGATGACATGTAGTACGGGCCAAGTACTGTCACTGCGTTGCTGCTTCAACAGTGTCTGCTTGAATAAACTGTATCGGGCTGCTAAAATATTGTTAATCGGTCCGAGTGGGTGGCTAACCACCAGTTTACTACTCGCTTACGGTGTTTGCCTTTCGTCCCTGACCTTTGCGTATTTTCCCTTGGAAACGTTTCCGGTCTCTATCGAGCAACCCACCTCTACCCCTTAGTTATAACTCATCAAATGTCATACGTGGGATTCGATGCCGTCCGCCCGCTATTCGCCCAGAACGAGATCGGACATATTTCGAAGGCTCCAATATGCGCAGTGACAAACAAAACACTGAATTAATGCGTTGCTTGGACGAATTATTTCAGTAGCGTTGGGTCTTTAGGCTCGGTGGTACCTGCCAGTGCTTCCCAGTCTCGACGATGAGCAGAAGAACGCACCGACAATTCCGTGAAACGCGAAATTACGACACAGACGAGGAATATGCGGCTCACGACGAATCTACATCTTGCAGTTTTAATATTGGCAACGTGCTGCGTCACTATCACGGATGCTGATTATAACAAATATATTCCTCTTATATCCGACATTCGCAAACAATACAGTGCGTCGAGTATATTCATTACATGCTCAGGAACAAAACCAGGTGAGTTAAGTTTTCTGTATCGTTGTTTTTAAACATCTTGTCATCGATAATCGGTTCACCATATTTCGCACAGATATGCAAACATATACGGCGGTACATGGATTATCCCGTACTTTTTCGGATCAGGGTGTCTCCACGCTGTTTACTCACACCGACAATTTGAATGCGCATCTTCATTATTCTCGGAAACGAACCGGTCGACCGCTAGTAGTACTTTTGATCAAATCGCTCGACGACATTACCGAGTTCAATAAAAGTGATACAACGATGGGCAAATCGTATGCAATTTGGTTGGTGATATTCCACGGCGTTTCTGACGATAGGTTGTGCGAATATTGCCGTCGTCCGGTAGGAAATGCGTTTCGTCTTCGGCTCGATACTTTGATGCTGGTTGTTTGCTGCGGTACTCCCATTCTGGAGGAATGGTGGTCCATCTATGACAATCGTACGGAAGTTGCCAAATTTGGCATTTGGACCATGAACGGACGATTGAAATTATTGTCAACGGAGGGATTCAATGCCAAACGGAGTAATCTTCTCGGCAAGGGTCTACGCGTAATCAAGATCAACGTGAGTCAATCTTTACACTGATCGTCGACGATCATTGCTGCATACGATTACGGTTTTGCAGCCTTTGAATCGTCCCGATGGCTTCGCTCGTTCGGGCGTTCTCTTCTTGAATAGACTCTTCGACGAACTGCAACGCGCGATGAACTTCACAATCGAAGAGTTGTATTTCGTTGAAGACGATGACATTGTCTTCAACCCAACGACGGATCGCGTGGCACTTGTCAGAGAACTTCTAAAGCACGGTAAAGTAGATCTCGTGATGATGGATCTCTCTATGTTAAAACGCGATATCAGAAGCATTGGCAGGGCTCTGGAAGTATCGCCATCACCGTGGAAAGTGTTCATCAGGCAACCAGATCGCATACGCGAACATTGGTTTGCGCATTTTGAGGTTAATCATTCAAGACATTGCCTACTCGTGATCCGATGTACAAAAGGATTCACGCGAGATCATTCTGATTCATTATTTTTCTGGCTACTTCAAGGTGTTTCCATTGAACGTTTGGATCACAATAATTGCGCTGATAATTGCTACTCCTTTGCTATTGGCGATCATCAAAGTACGAGACAATTCGGAATCCATGACGTCGCTGTATTTGGAATATTTCTTCGGAGTGTGGGGAACATTCTGTCAGCAAGCTTTAAATAGTAAGGAAATTATTGCTATTGGATTGCGAAAGATAAAATTCAGTATTCGTCCTCGTGATTTCTCGTTGCAGGATTTCCCGCGGAATCACGGACAAGGATAGCCGTTATCTCCGTTTATATTTCAGCGTTCCTGGTGTACGTTGTTTATAACGCCGAGATGATGAGTTCTCTCTCCGTGCCTCAGGTACCGTTCTCGAATTTCGATGGATTCTTGGACGATGGATCTTATAAGCTAGTGCTGCTGCATACATTCTGGTATAACGATTTCCTGGAAGTAAGTTTTCGGCTTGCCATTGCTGTGAACGAGGGACGATCACTTCTTCCCTTCGATTACGCTCCCAAGTGAAAAAATTATACACAGTCCATACATTGACTCTATATAGAATTGGGGATATATAGTCTATATATAAACTATATACAGCTTATACATAGACTCTACATCCCCAATTCCATACATAGTTTATATAATATGTTATAGAGTATATTACAATTTTATAATAATGTTATGATAATATAATAATAATGATAATAATAATACTATAACATTACAATAATTTTATAGAGTATATATAATTTTTGGATATATTATTATATTATATCAAAGAAAATTGTATTATTATTATTTTTGGAATTATTATGTTTATCTTTGGATTTCTTTTTTTTCTATCGGACACACATAGACTAGATATAAACTATATATGGTCATTTCTCTAGATAGATATATAGACTATACATAATTTTTTTACTTGGGCTCAATCCGTTATTGACTCACTGTGGGTGCTTTACAGTCTTTACCTTCCGCGATGTTCGAGAAAATTCATGGATTGATGAAACCCGAAAACGATCTTCCACGGACTGAGAAACAAGCATGGGAGCAGGTGGGCGTGAGCTTTGCGTCATGAATAATTGTTCCATAGGAAAAATGTCAACTCATTCGAACATCGGTAATTTTTGAATATGATTCAGGTTTGCAACGAGAGGGTTGGCTTCATCACTCATGCACGCCCTGTAGGCTTTCTGAACGCTAAGTGCAGAATCATGCAGATCGAAACCAGATACTCGTGGAGTTTGGCACTCGCGATACCCAAGAACAGTCAGTACGGCGGATTCGTGGATTATCAGTAAGTTCACGGGACCATTTAGATGTTAAAGCGGATAGTTCAAACCCCGTGCACACTTTTCGATGGTGAAATCAAAATATATGACATGGGAACATCGCTTGATGACATATTTTTTGACTCGTGATCTTTCTTTTAACACAGGATCCAGCGATTTCGTGATAACGGTGTTTATCAGCGCATACAGAAGAGTCTTTTCGATGGCGACGAATCTATCGGGACAGATTATAACATCGTAAATTTTTCCAAAGTAGCACCGATATTTTCCATTCTGGCTGGGGGTTTTACTATTGCGCTTGTAATATTGGCTTGCGAATTACTGTATCGTCGTATCGAGGATCGCAAGAGGTCGCAATTGGTCAGGATTGAATTACGAAGGAAGAAGAAGACCAGACCGTTTCAGTGTTGGGCGAAAGAGGACTTCCGTCGAAAGCTTCGCGGTCGTGTGTTCCGTCGTAAACTCAAGCCTCCGATCGTACGTTTAGCAGTTACTAATGTGACGAGAATCGTTCGATCAGTGATTCCAGATCCGTCCACTGTACAGCGCGGCCCAACCACGGATCCGCGGATGAACTTACCGGACTGGGTTAAATTTTTTTCCCGACCCCGAAGTGCGTTGTTCCCTAAGAGACTGACGAGGGTGGTAGGCGGACGACGATGAGTCCGCTGAATCAAGGCGTAACGTGGATACGCAGGACTCATGCATAATAAAGAATGAAGGGATCCCCGTCTGAGCGGAACCTCTGGATGGAAGCGTGTTATTATGGAAGACAGAGTGAACGAAATATCGTACGGTTGATCAAATGTAGTACGGGTCACGTGCTGTCACTACGTTAATGCTCCTACCGTGTCTGCTTGAATAAACTGTATCTGGCTGGTCAAATATTGTTGATCGGTTCGCGTCGGTGGCTAGGCACCAATTTAGTACGTGCTTACGGTGTTTGTCCTTTTTCCCTGACCCTTGCGTATTTTCCCTTGGGAGCGTTTCCGATTTTTATCGAGCAACCCACCTCTATCCCTTAGTTATAACTCATTAATTGTCATATCTGGATGTTTATTCGATGCCGCCCGCCAGTTATCCGCCCGAAACGAGCTCGGACATATTTCAAAGGCTTCAGTATGCGCAGTGACGAACAAAACCTGGATTGTCCAAGTGCATTAACGCGTTGCTTGGACGAAAGATTTCAGTAGTGTTGGGTCTTTACACTCGGTAGTACCTGTTAGTGGTTCCCAGTCTTGGCGATAAGCAGAAGAACGCGAGTAGAACACATTGGCATTACCGTGGAAGGCGAAGCTACGGCACAAACGAAGAATATGGGGCTCACGACGAATCTACATCTTGCAGTGTTAATATTGACAGCGTGCTGCGTTAGTATCGCGGATGCTGATTATAACGAATATATTCCTCTTATATCCGACGTTCGCAAACAATACAGTGCGTCGAGCATATTCTTTACATTCTCAAGAACAAATCCACGTGAGTTACATTTTTTGTATCGCTGTTTTTTAAGATTTTATCATCAATAATCGCTTCACTGTGTTTTGCACAGGTATGCAAACATATACGGCGGTACATGAATTATCCCGTACTTTTTCGGATCAGGGTGTCTTAACTCTGATCGCTCACGCCGGCGATCTGACAAAGCACGTAAAGCATTATCGGAAACGAACAGGTCGACCGCTTATAGTGCTTCTGCTCAAGTCGCTCGACGAAATTGCCGAGTTCAATAGAACCGATATCAAGATGGGCAAACGGTATGCAATCTGGTTAGTGATATTCCACGGCGTTTCTGACGACCGATTGTGCGAATATTGCCGTCGTCCGGTGGGAAATATGTTTCGACTTCGGCTTGACACTTTGATGCTGGTTCTTTGTTGCGGTGCTCCTGTTTTGCACGAGTGGTGGTCCTTAGATGGTAACAATACGGAACACGTTAACTTTGGCACCTGGACCAAAAATGAACGATTGAAATTATTATCAACCGACGGTATAATTTCCCGACGGAGTGATCTTCGTGGCACTGGCCTACGCGTAATCATCTATGACGTAAGTCCAACTTTACCCCAATCTCCCACAATAATTTAAGCATACGATTAATGTTTTTTCAGCCTTCGGAGTTTCCCGGCGGCTCTTCTAATCCACGCGTTCGCTTTTTCCACGCATATTTCCGCGAGCTGCAACGTGCTATGAACTTCACAGTTACGGAGATACTTCCAGCTAGCGAAGGCTTTTCCTGGGAACCCGCACAGAACAAACGGACGACCGTCGTAGGCGTGTTAATGCGGGGGGGAGCTGATCTCGCGATAATTGGATTACCCATAGGTCGAGCTCTGCCCGAGTACGCTGATTACTCCAACGTAGTGTTGTCAACGACAGGAAAGCTGTTCATCAGACAACCGGATCGCAAACGCGTGCACTGGTTTGCTCATTTCGAGGTCCGAGACATTGACTATTGCCTATTGGGACGAACCCAACGTACAAACGTCAGATGATATCGATTGATAACTTTTACTTTGCCCAAAGGTGTTTTCATTAGATATTTGGATGATAATAATTGCGCTTCTCATCATCACGCCCTTGCTATTGGCAGTTATCAAAGCACAGGAGTGTTCAAAATCGTTGGGGTCACTGTATTTGGAATATTGGCTCGACGTGTGGGGTATATTCTGTCAGCAAGGGCTCGACAGTAAGAACATCACGATAATCAGGTGAACCTGGAAATCGAGTATCCGTTCTCACGAAGTTACGTTACAGGCTTTCCCGCACAAGAACCGATGAGGATCGTCCTTACGTCAATATACATAACAGCGGTTCTCATGTTCGTCGCTTATTCCACTAAGATGATAAGTCTCATCACAATGTCCGACTTACCTTTCCGGGATTTACTCGGTTTTTTGAAGGACGGATCTTACCAATTCATGACGCTGCGGAACAAAACGGATTTTACATTTTTGGATGTGAGTTGGCTTGCCATTGCTACAAACGACATAAATCATCGCGCATTTGCTTACATTATGCTTGCCTTTGTTATCTCCCATTTCTATCACGATTACCGTGCAGCATTTATCAGTCGAGGTGTTCAGAAAATTGTGGAAATCCGTAAAACCCTTCGACGAACTTCCCAAAACCGAAGAAGAAGCGTGGGAGCAGGTACGCCGAAATCTTGCACCACGCATATAGCCGAATGACAAAAACAACGACTCGTCCGACGATCGATCGTTTTCGAATCTGTTTCAGGTTTGCACGGAAAGAGTTGCCCTCCACATCGTGACATTTCCCGGAAGCACCCCGAACGCTAAGTGCAAAGTTGTGGAAGTCGGAGGTGAACAGACACCGGATCTGGCGATGCTGTTGCCTGCTGATAGTCAATACACCGCAATTTTAAATTACCAGTGAGTCAACACTTTTTCTTCATTCTCCTTAGCGAAGCGCATCTCGATCCTTTAATACTTTCCAGAGAAATACATTTAGCTCATGATCTTTTTTTTTGTTACACAGCATTCAGCGATTCAAGGAAAATGGGGTTTATCATCGCATGAAAAAAATTTTCTCCGATGGCAACAGATCCATCGAGACTGATCGCAACATCGTCGATTTTTATTCAGTCGCTCCGATATTTTCCATTCTGGCTGGTGGCATTGTACTTGCCCTTGTAGTGTTGATTTGTGAATACTCATATTATCGTATCCATAAACGTCGACGACTGCATTCGGAAAGCATCGAATTGTTGAAGCGGAGGATGCAAAAATGGTTCGAACGTTGGAGAAGACAGGACTCGTCGTCGTCAGAATAAATTCTGGGTGCGACCAGGAAAACCTTAATCCGCATAAGTCGTTATGAAACCGTTTGATTCGCGATATCAATGCGAAATCTGTCATTCGCGATGCATTTCGCCTTCACAAATTTTTTATCGGGAATCTATTCGAGTTTTGTTAGTGCGGCTTATAATAAATATATTTCACTTGTATCTGGACGATCAAACTGAGTACAACACGTCGAGTATGTTCTTTGTGTTTGCTAAAAATAATCCACATAAACCACTACTTTTTACAATTCCTCTATTGACAATCGGTTTAATCTCTATTGCTCTGGTCCGCACGAATACGCGAAGTTTTCACCGGTTGTCCTATATTTTTTCCGAATAGGGAGACGTCACGCTCTTATGGCTTGTGTCAATGATTCGAGTGATCGCCTGGAATCATAGTCAGGAACGGATAAAACGATCGGTGGCAGTAATTCAGCTTAATGGGTCTTCTTAAGTTGTTTGCAGGCAAATCAAGAGATTCTTATGATTTTTTGTATCGTTTTAAATTATCTTAACATGGTTAAATAAAAACATAACAATCCCTTAATTTTCCGGCGAACAATTAGATCATAACCCCTCAAATTTGAGGGGTTAAAGCATGCGTAAAGCAATTGCTTTACGCATGTTTTGAGGTCTTTTACAGTAATTAAATTGTAAAAATTACAAAATAAAAAATTATTATTGTAATTGTAGTAATTTGATTGGTATGCTATTTAGTTAGATAGTTTTCGTGTCAATAAATATTTCGGTGCTGGCCGTTTACGTTGCGGGTCCTGCTAAGCTGATAAATTATATTTCGGCTCATTGTGCATGTATTTATATATATATATTGTACTCACGGTAATCTTGGAACCAGCCGCGTCTTACGGTTTTCTCCGCCGGTGCATAATACCGGCTCGAATGCAACCGCGAGAGCTTTATAGCGGAGCGACAGCGGGCGAACCCGGCTCGCGCCCATAATACGATCTCGACACTGTCACCTACCTCAACGAGAAATCGCCGAAAGAAAGACGATCTTTCTGTCGGAGTTGAGAAAACCGACGGACGGAACCGCTCGCGCGATTCAGCGACCAGGCTCGTGAACACTTCCGGGGCTTGCGGCACACACGACGGATATTGAATTGCACTGTCTTGCAATTCGTGGCAATGACCCTTTAAATACGAGTAGAGAAATCTCACTCGATTTTATTGACAAAAATGTCTTTCAATTAAATTTTACGAAGAAAGGATTGATTTATCGTTGATTCGATTTACAATGCAAAGAAATTATTTTTAATCTGCTGATTGATGAATTTATTTACTTATTTGTTTGTTCATTTATTTATTTATTCATTTATTTATCTATTTATTTATTTATTTATTTATTTATTTATTTATTTATTCATTCAATCATTAAGTTATTCACTATTTGTTTAATTTCTTTAATTTATTCAATTGAGTTTTTTATAATCTTCTAATCATTTTGATCGAAGTCCAGTAAATTACGTGGAATTCTTCCAGCATGAAAAAAATTCCAATCCAATCCATCGATCCATTTCCCTTCTCACCTTCAACCGCTTCTTCTGTGAGCTCGATATGTCACTCGCTCAAGGGCCGCGTAATGCACGATCCCGATACAGCATCGGGCAATCACGGCCTTGTCGTTTTTTCATCTCAAACTACCCGATAATGGCAAACAGTCGTGTATATTCGATATAACGAGACAAGTTACTAATGGACACGCAAGTACGTTCATTCAGACCTTGCAGATACGATTTTCTCGAGCGTACTAATCACAAGCGTTACATATGTAAACCGATTTTGCATCATGAACATTCGTTCCAGTATAATGGAGTAGTCTCTTTACAGTTTCCACGTTAAATACCGTTCGCGGGGAATTCATTCATGCGTTCGATCGATATTTAAACGTTGAAGAGGAAAAAAATGCATACGGAGAGAACGAGAGAGAAAGAGAGAGAGAGAGAGAGAGAGAAAATCCAAGTCACACCTCGTTCGTGCTTACAGTCCTGAATTTATCATCGTTAATAATTGATATCTGACGCAAACAGTCATCGGCTGATGCAAGGATGTTGATCCAACGAACTCCACCACGAGGCTCAAGCACGGCTCAACACTCGACAAAGTTCATTGGGTGCAAAGCTTATGAAATAACCACGAAAATTTCGAAATCTCCATTTACTCTTCTAAAAAATTCACACGACGATTAAAAAATCATTTTATATTCGAGATAAACAAAAAAAAAGGTGAGAAAAAATTAAATAGAATGCAATTAATTATGATAATGAATCGTATAATTCTTTCCCCGATCGAAATAACCTTTCATCGATCGTCCGTAATTTCGCGCGTGATTTATGAGATCTCTCTCCCAACATTTTCGAATCGTTCGGAATCTGTCGATTGTGCCAATAAAATATTATCAATATAATTATATAATCATCGAATCGAACTCTCGAATTATGCAACTCGTGACATATTCAAATTTATATTTATCTCAGAACACAGCCTCACGCAACTCGTTTTATATTTCATCTCATTTCATTCTGTCTCATTCCATTTTATTCTATTTTACTTTACGTTATTTTATTTTATTTTATTATTTAATAAACTAAAACATTCCACCAACGATCGCGCGGAAAAACGAAACATCGTCGTGTTCCCAGAGAAATAACCGCGTTGCAAACGCTTGTATCGCTCGTTGTTTATCGTTTTATCGCGAAACTTTACGTTGGACGGCGTAGACTATGCGAATGAACACACGTGCGTGTGGTAATAACCGGGGAGATCACAAACGAGCATTCGAAGATCGAAAACGTAACGAGCGGTGGCTGTTCCGAAGCTCGCCGCTAACCGATATCGCGACGATAAATCAGCGGAACGAGTTCGCAACGTGTGTTATACGTAAAATGTCCCGACGAACGTTTTGCCACCGATATATCGAACCGGCGGTGGCGTGTTTGGGTCCGCGTCACGACGATCGAGGACCCTCTGGTGAACCGAAGAAAGTTCGCTTCGTTATTCACCCGATAGTATTACCGCGACGTAACAATTACTTTGTTACTTCAATGGATATTACGTAAACGCTCGGATATTGAAAGCTCATTTAACATGATTGTTGAAAATCGATCATTTCCGGGTCGTGGCAAAGTTTTTTCGGGGATTCAGAATCCATCGGTTATTTGCTGAAGATTCGGTAATTTTCTGTCTTTATTGTGCTGTTGTTGTGTAGTTATTATATAAATGGCGATTCAATGATTGTTGCGCAATTTTGAAGGGGGATAATGATTATAAATGGTATTTTAATAGGGTATTGATATTATCGTTAGTATTATTGAGTAATTAATTGATTGATTGATCTATTTATTTATATATTGATTATTATTATTATTATTTAAATTATTATTATTATTGATTAGATATTTGCGTTATGCATTTCCACTGCCGCCACACCTTCCACATTTTTTGATTATCCCGTTGATCAATAATTCGAGAAAAACCAGAAAATAGATGAAACAATGATTGAAAAAATTAAACACAATTCGGTCGTGAGCTATTTGTTCATCGGCCAATTATTCAAATAGAAAATTATGATTATCATTATTATCAATTAATTGATCATAATTTTCATTTCTTTTTCTCCTTCTTCTTCTTCATCTTCTTTTTCTCATAATGATAATAATATTAATAATAATAATAATAATAATTCATTAGATATTTGCATTATACATTTAAAAAAAAAAATTCATGTGCATTCCTTGCACATACTATAAAATTTCTCCCCGTATAATTAGTCGCCCCACCAATGTCGTGCCAATTAAAAAAAACTTGCCCATGTCTCAAACGGGGAAAATCTTCCCCTCAAATCCGCGCAGCGTAAAAACCCGACTAGAAAGCTCAAATCAGGCTCAAAATCTTTGTTGTAATTAAAAAAATCGATCAAAACCTCGTCGCGACAAAAAATCGCGAATGATTCAAACAAGAACCACCCAAACACCACGCGAAAACGTATACGCACGTGCAATCGGATGAAATAAAATCGGTGCCACAGTACTCATTGGTACGACGGCCGGTGAGACTCCGGGAGAGCCTGGGCGATCTCGATTTACATATGGAGAAGCTGGGCTCACGTTTAACGTGTTATACAACGATCGTCGAGCGGGCATTATGCATTATGATATCGCGATACGATGCAGAATCGCGTCGGCAATAGTGTGCGAAAAATCCGACGTACTCACGGCCGATGGTCTTACTCGCTCGCACGCGGGGAAGAAATCCCGCGATAAACAAATGCGCCAACTGACTTAGACGAGGGGGGAAATCGCGGTAGGTGTGGCGTTAGAGCGAATGTTCCCCATTGGTGCCCTAACGCCGGGATGTCGGGACAAAATGAAAGTCCATTTCCTATATAAAGGGTGGTTTGGATTGTGGCTGACAGAACCGATCGTATTATTTAGACGGTTAGAACTAATACGACGGACCATCGAACGCACAACATGAGGGTCTTGGTACGTTTGATTTTTTAATTTATCTATTTTTTTTATACGTATTTTATATGGTTTTTACATTAGTTTTTTGAATAGTCGTTATTGAAAAGATTTTTATTTAAATAAAATTGTATTGTATTATTATGAAATTATAGATAATTGAATTATTTGAATGATAATTTTGTTGATAATATAGTTATTGTTTTTTGCGATTTTTTTCTGAGTATACCTTTTTTCGGGTAATTAATGACAATATTTTATTGAAATTAAATTCGTTATTTCGAGTAGTAGAAAAATGTTCCAGTTAGATAAAATATATTATATTATATTATTATAAAATTATAAATAATTCAATTATCCAGATAATAATTATTAATAATAGAATTGTTGTTTCTGTTTTTTTTCTTCTAAATATACCTTTTTTTCGGGTAATTAATGACAATATTTTATTATAATAAAATTCGTTATTTCAAGCAGTAGCAAAATGTTCCAGCTAGAAAAAATATATTATATTACATCATTATAAAATTATAAATAATTCAATTATCCAGATAATAATTATTAATAATAGAAATATTGTTTTTGTTTTTTTTTTTCTGCGTATGCATTTTTCGGTTAATCAATGACAATATTTTGTTATAATTAGCGGGAAAAAAGTCCTATGTAAATTGGTTTTTTTTTTTTTTGTAAATTTTGTTTCATTCGACTCGACAGATTTGTTTGATGCTGGTGTGCGGAGTGTTCGCCGCGGATGAGGACAAGAACGTGAAGAAGCGCGGTCTTGGTCTCAGTCTGGGTTACGGCGGTTACGGCGGTTACGGAGATTTGGGTGGTTACGGAGATTTGGGAGGATACGGACACGCCGGAGGATACGGATATGGACACGGACATGGTCTGTCGACCGTCCACACGATCCAGAAGACCGTGGCCGTGCCCGTTGGCGTTCCCCAGCCGTATCCCGTCCACGTTGACCGACCTTACCCCGTCAAGGTAAAAAATCTTAACTACATCTTAAGAATGCATGCAAAAATATCGTATATATCTACATTAGGGTGGTTTAAAGAGAGACATAGTTCGAAGATTATTCTGGCAGCTTCTGCATTTGAAGTAGATATTGTTAGACAACATCTGTTTAAATATGAATCCAATCAAACGATATTCAAAGGTTCCGCTTTCACGAATTCGATTTTGCCTCTGATTACCACGTGAAAAAAAATTTTTTTTTCAGTCGCAATAAATTTTTCAGGGGAATAAGATATTCCGTGGATGGGAAGTAAGTGCAATATGGACGATTAAAGTCCTTTCAAATAGCGATTTTGTTTGTCTCACGAGGAAAAAAATGTCAATCATTTTTTTTTCGGTATAAACAAAAATCATTTAAAAATCACGAAAATATATCAAACTTTTTTTTTATTATAAAACAAAAAATATCTCCGTCTTGGATAACCTTAATACTATAGATCGCACTTACTTCCCATCCCCGAAATTTCTCGTCTATCCAAAAAATTAATTTTTACCGAAAAAAAAAGTTGTTACGTTTTAATCAAACCCAAAATCGAATTTGTAAAAGCAGAACCTCTAAATATCATCCGATCTTCAAATTTGGAGACTGCCAGAAGTACCAAAAAACTTTGCTATTATTTAACACACCCTAATACATCTATATATTTCTCTTTATCTCGTTACTCATTGCTTCAAAAAAGTTTGTCGTTGTTTAATCAAGTTGCACGTTATTTTTGACAATTCCAGGTACCAGTCGCCGTTCCTCACGCGGTACCCGTCGCTGTTCCCGTGCCCCAGCCGTACCCGGTGGTGCAGACCAGAACCGTCCACGTTCCCGTTGACAGGCCGTACCCCGTTCACGTGCCCGTCAAGGTACCGGCTCCTTACCCAGTCCCCGCTCCGTACCCCGTCAAGGTAAGCCTCGACAAAATTTCCAAAAATATACACATTTCAAACATTTCATTCAATAATTGAATAATTGATACAATAAAACAGCTCAATATTGAATAATCGATTGATTATCGTCTATAATTCTTCACATACATTTTTTATCATACAGGTAATATTGATATTGGTATTATTTAAACAATTGATCGAGTCTTGAAATATAATTTAACACTCCGCCTATTTTATTTCAATTTTTTTCGCCGAGTACTATGAAAAAAAAAATATTTTCGATAATGAATTAGATATATTTATCTGTATTTAACGTTGAATAATATATATATAAATTTTATATGTATCATATCTCATCGAACTAAAATCCTAATCATAGTATTTCAAACTTCAAATAGACTCGACTCATAGACCCATTTTATTCATCATTTATTAATTTACAAATTATTATTGTTATTATTATTTTATTGTAATTCTCAGGTCGCTGTTCCTCATCCCGTCGCGGTTCCCGTTGCCAAGCCTTACCCGGTCGCCGTGCCCCAACCGATCCTCGTCAGAGAAAAGGTTCCCGTTCTCGTTAAGGGCCACGCCGAGAGCTACGCTTACGGACACGGAGGCCTCGAAGGTCTCAGTGGTCACGGTGGACACGGATATTATTAAACAACAAATTCCAACGAATCCTCGATCGTCATTGTTTAAACAAACAAACCAACACACACACACACACTGACACAAATCGTTTCTCCAACGAACAAAAAAAAAGAGAAGAAAAAACAAAACAGTAACAACAAAAACTGCAACGAAAAAAAAGCGAAACCAACCTACCCCAAAAAAAGAAAGAAAAAAAAAGAAAACCTCAACCCTACCAAAATATTTTCGAGCTGACACAGCTCGGCGTACAAAAATACTCCGTATATCGTCCTCTGTGTATAATTTACGATACCCTAGCTTCTTAAAACGAAGAAAAAAAAAACGAATTATCAAATAAACAATTGATTTTTTAATGTTTTCTAAAAAAAAAAATTATTGTCCCGTTATTTACCCTCCTTTATTATTTTTCTTTGGAAAGTGACATTCTCTTAGCTTGGAAAGTGAAAAAAAAAATTGCGACGGTTCGTGAAAGGTGCGAGGTAAGAAAAAATTATATCAATACGAAATTATGAGATTGAATGATGCAATTTATTCGTTGTGGTAGCCAACCGAAGAGGGAAAGTGATTCGGTTTCTGTGACTCTTGTATATTGTTTCACTTTTACATGTCGATGTACTACTTACGACGTTTGCACATGCGATATTGCGAAATCGATACATCGTATACATAAATATAATAAATAGAAAGAAAAACATAATATATCAAACAGAGAAATATAATATCGATTATATAATATTTATATAGACTAATATATAAATTAATTCTTTAATATATAATTATACAATATTTATATAATCTCTATTATATTTCTGTTTGATACATTATGTTTTTTTTTCTATCAATTATATTCATTATTATTATTACATAGAGAAAGAAAAACATCATATATAAAACAGAGAAATATAATTTATATTCTATCAATATTCATGTAATAGCATCTGCGCGGTTGATCGAACTAATTACGAGCGTACTGAAAGATTAATCAGCTCATTACAACGTCGTGTATTGTCTCGCCCTTTCCGACAGCGTGACAAGAACGACGTTGATAAAAGAAGGAGAGAGCGAGAGTGACGAATAACGCCGAGCTCTGTACAGCATGTACAGCTCGAGCTCGAGTGAGTATCTAATGTTTCATCGGAGGCGACCCGGCGACGGCTGAACGTTCTCTCGCCACTGAAGCACGTAGAACCCAATAACCAGTATCGACGACGTACCGATATTCTGCAATGGAAACGCGTGGGATAATTCTACAGAGACCTTGACTCATTTACTTAAAACAGCTCTGGGAGGCTCGTGGATGGTTTTTTTTCCATTTTGCATGGGCGCGTTTGGAGTAACGAGACGAAAAGACGATAGATCGGATGGATTCCGGTCCGATTGTTTGTTAAGAAAATAATAAATTATTATAATAATGATAATAATAATAATAATAATTATTATTATTATTATTATTATTATTATTGATAATTATTATAATGATTGATTCATTATTCATGATTACTATAATGATTATAATAATTATAATCATTAGTATAATGATTGTTTGTTATTATAATAATAATAATATTATTTTTTATAATTAATAATAAATCGTTGCGGTTTGAAAAAACAGGAGCATTTGTTAACAGCGCTGAATTTTTTTCTGAATTTTGATTCAATTGGATTAATTATAATTCTTCTGAATGTAATTTTTATTCTTTATTCTTCAAATGTTTATTCAATTGAATTGATTGTCATTTTTCTAATGGTAATTTTTATTTCTCAATTGGTAATTGAATATAATCTTTGGTTTATTAAATTTCGATTTTTTATTCTTCGTACTAAAGGGAAACACGAAAAATTTTACCAATCATACATTTTCTCTTAATTTTGATTGAATTAAATCAATTATAATTCTTCTAGATATAATATTAATTCAACAATTTCAAATTTAATCCAATTTTTGCCGAATCGATCCTGATTTTCTTCTCCACCCAAAAAACAGTCGACAAAATATCTTGAACCTTCCATCGCCCATCTCAAACTCCAAATTTCAACGAAATTACGCAAATATTTCTCTACTTCGACATCTTCGATTTCTTCGTTCTTTTCATTGATCGAATTTTCCGGACGTACTCGAAGCGACGATTAATTCTCTCCCGCGTCTCTGATCTCGCACGGAACGTCCCGTACGCCACCTCGATCTCCTTCTCTCTCTCATTCTCTCGGGCGACGGTCGTTTAATGCCGCGGAAAGGTTTCCGCGTAGCTGTATCAAGGTAATCGACACGCGAAAGTGCGTACGAAACTCTTCCACTTTCTTCGGCCCCGGACTAACCGTTCGCCCTCCCCCCTTCCGAACCATGCGATAACACTCTTAAAAAAAAAAATATCCATCCATTGCCTCGCTCTTCACCTTTTCGAACGCCCATTAAATTTCCCGCGACAATGACAAACGTTTCAAACCCAACAATAGTCGCCCCCGAAAACGTTTCAGCGCACAATGAGTCGATCGTTCCACGTATCTTCAACACGTTCTCATTGTTAAAAAAAAAAAAACAAACAAGAAAAACAATAGAACGGAACATACAAAACGAGAAATGAGAGAGATAAAAAGTACATTGGTTGAAAATCAAATTTCTACTTACGTTCGGCCGTGAGTCTGATGTAAAAATTTCCACGACAATGAAACCCGGCTCTCACCCGAGATCGTGTCAATTATTTCAATTCAAATTGATCTTCGAGACTTGGTCGATGAAAATGAAATAGAGATGTTTTTATTTTGTCGCTGCTTTTTTTATGTTTCACATCGTTGATTTCGTCGTCTTGTTTTGGTTCGTCGTTGTTTTGAGCGGATAATGAGGAAAGTTCAGCGCGGTTTTGTCGATTTTTTTCGACGATGACCGAAGGAAGCAATGGAGGTGGATAATTTGCGCGTGAGATCGCGTTTTGCGCGACATTTCGTGCAAATTGGGAGAATAACGCAATAACGAAACCGAAATAACGCAATTTCGAGGTTTTTTTTAAGTGTCGAGTTCCGAAACGTCGGTTTTAACCCCCCGCCCCCCCCCTTCCCGTCCCCGCGCTCTTTCATCCTTTCCCCTCCCCCTTTTATTTCAGACACGCGACATGATAAAGTTGCATACATGTATAGTTTCGAATAAAACAAACCCGGATAAAATTAAACGAATAGTTTTAACGATTTTAATTCCGTAAACTCACCTATACTTTATTCCGCAGTCCACTCGAATGTTCCACCTTAATAAAGACTTCGATATGGACATCCGCATTGTCGGTGTTCGTCATTGACCTTTCAATCAATCGGTACCGATCCCGAGACGCAGTTAGAAGTCCTTCAATCGATAACGGAATAACGAAACGTCCGGGAAATAAAAACTGCATCTCATTGGGTTGGCAACTAAGTCATTGCGGATTTTATCGGTAGAAAGAATATGCAAAGATCACCTATTGATAAAATCCGCAATAACTGAATTGCCAACCGAATAAAATGCAACGTTTAAACAAAATTCAACATAGTTCAATTATAAAATCGACCTAAAAATAAAAAAATTTCTTTCTCTCGCAGTTTTAATTAAATTATCAAATAAAAATCAAATTCAATTCAACCAAAAACATTTTCAAATAAAAAAATAATAATAATAATTATAATTATAATTATTCTATAATTATGAAATTTATTTGAAAGAATTTATCCGAGCTGCGTTTGGGCCGAAGGTTCGGATGCTGGTCGTAGGTCCAGGAACGGAGGATGCCGGTCCGGCTGCAACGGCGGTCGAACTACTGGCCAACCGTCTGGCCCGCCCTTCCCCTCGGCCGTAAGACTCGGAACTGGTCCAGATAAGACGCGAAGAAAGAGCAAAAAGAGATAAATATACGAACAAAAAGAGAAATAGAAAGAAATTCAAGATCGGAGCGGAGGTCCTTCGAGGAACCGGATGCCAAGTACCGGATTGTGGCTTTTGCCATGCACCTTTTATCGCTGTCCGGATTTGCTCGACTGAACCCAAGGTTGATACACACAACGCGTCGCCTTAATTTATGTATTTTTATTTATTCGCGTTTGTTTTATTTTTCGTTTCATCTAATTCTCGTTTTTATTTATTTTTTCCGCATCCTGCCACGTCTACCGGCTAGACGTTCCTGCATTTTGCGTTGCACACGCAAACGCATATTTATGGGCACACACACGCGTTTCGAAGACGAACCGGCGAGCGTCAGCTAGCTAACCAAATGTCAAATGCAAATTCGTGAGAGTTAACGAACGAAATGCGGATCATCGAATGCAAGAGGAGGCTGAGAGAGGAAAAAAAAGTGGAGCAGACCAGCGTCCGGTAGGACCTGTCCGTTCGCGGCCTGCCCCAACCTTAACGCCGCGTAAATCACGGAATAGTTTATATATATTTTCTCTCTTTCTATTTCTCTCTCTCTCTCTCTCTCTCTCTCTCTCTCTCTCTTTCTTATAGTTTATATATATTTTCTCTCTTTCTTTCTCTTTCTCTCTCTCTTTCTTTTAGTTTACATATATTTTCTCTCTTTCTTTCTCTTTCTCTCTCTCTTTGTTTTAGTTTATATATATTTTCTCTCTTTCTTTCTCTTTCTCTCTCTCTCTTTCTTTTAGCTTATATATATTTTCTCTCTTTCTATTTTTCTCTCGCTCTCTTTCTCTCTCTCTCTCTTTCTTTTAGTTTATATATATTTTCTTTCTTTCTTTCTCTTTCTCTCTCTCTTTCTTTTAGTTTATATATATTTTCTTTCTTTCTTTCTCTTTCTCTCTCTCTTTC
Organism: Sussaba pulchella; assembly: GCA_963971145.1. NCBI lineage: Eukaryota > Metazoa > Arthropoda > Insecta > Hymenoptera > Ichneumonidae > Sussaba > Sussaba pulchella. The sequence continues at coordinate 7,488,016 of OZ020176.1, forward strand.
TTTTAGTTTATATATATTTTCTCTCTCTCTCTCTCACTCTCTCTCTCTCTCTTTTCTTTTAGTTTATATATATTATCTCTCTCTCTCTCTCTCTCTCTCTTTCTCTCTCTCGCTCTTTCTTTCTTCATTTCTCTCTGCTTTTCTTCCTCTTTCTCCGTCTGCATCCTCGACAACCTTTTTTTTACCCCCGGGACTCTATCGACTCGCCAAATGGATGAAAATAAATCAAATGAAATAAATAAATAAATTAATAGCTAACGTCCGATCTCGGGGATTAATTCACGCTGGCGCAGAAGCCACAGCGTGTTTATTTCTCTGCGATGAGCCCAGCTGACGCAGACAAGGCGCGGTGAAACGATCGTAAATTCTTTTTCATCCAAAACGTTGGACGAAAAAAATTAAAAAAAGTGACACAAGCGAAATGAAAAAAAAACAGAACAAACAAATGACAAAAACAAAAACGAAATATCGGTTTATCACCGTAAATTCCAGAATCTTCCTTTCGTTGGCTGTCGCCAATGAAAAAGATGCATAAATCGTGTGCCAAGGAGGGAAAATAAATTGTTTTTTTTTTTTTAATTTTTCAATTTTTCGTTATTTTCGTTTGAATGAGGCCCCGTCGGTTACCTTCTGTTGCGCAAATTCATCCACAGCGGGAGATTCTTAATTAAATTGTGCTTGATATCTCGCGAATTACATTATTTACACGTAAACATCCCCCCCTCCTCCCCTCGTTGGTTGGATCACTTTCGGGCTGATACGATCGATCGGTAATGAATGAATAAAATGAAGAAAACTTTCCCACAAGAATAACAAAAAACTGTATCTTATGTACATGCAAGCCGGTCGAGCAGTCGATATAAAGCGTAGCTTTCATATCATATCTCCAAATTATATATAATTTTTCATTCATCACCCAATCTATAGTTTCACAATTAGCCACAATATTATACAGCAACCATGATCCCCAATCATTCACTAATCAATCTCCTTCCACCCCATTTTCATTGATCAAACACCAATAATCCCTGCCTCAATTCCATCAAATTCAATCTTCCCGAGCCAACATCCACGCAATACCGTCGCGCACATCAACATTCGCACAACCGCTTCACTCCCATGCTTTCCACCGTAATCCCCTCCCACTTCCACCCCCCGAAATAAAAATAATATCATCGCGTAACTCGCCAAACGCGTAAAAGTTTATTTACTCATTTTTTTTCTGACTTTTTTTTTGCGGTATATTTCGAAGTTTTCCACCGCGTTTGCTCTTTCCACGGTGAAACAAAATTTCGTCGGGCTCACGCACACGAATTCGACGGATGTGTGAGTTGCGTAACGACGAATACGACGTTTGCGAGGAATCGCACGACGGATCTCGTTTCTCTCGCGCGATCCGCAGCCGCAGCCTCTTCGTCGGTCCGATCGGCGATTTTTCGGCTCTCCTGTTTTTTTTTTTTTTTTTTTTTTTGCACCTGAGACCGTGTTCGCACTCCTCCCCGTCGTCCCCCCGGGGGCCACGATTGGGGGACCCCCCGACGTCCCCGACGACGACGCCGAAACGGCGTGTCGCGGTCGAACGAGCCGCCGACGCCTCCTGAGGTTTTCTGCGAGAGGGTTCGCCGCCGAAGCCACGACGGACCAACTATAAAAGAAGGGATCTTCGACCGGGTCTTCACAGTTGCAAACGTGACAAGCATCGGCACCATGTTGACCAAGGTAATGGATTCGACCGTTCGATTTTCGTCAACAACGAGTTGAGAAAACCGATATTTCGCCGATTTTGGTTTTGATTATTCGTCGTTTTGTCGGTCTGATTTTTTTTTTTTGAGGGTATTTTGATTGTTTTGCGATGATTTTTCGATTGTTGCATATTTTTGACGATTATTTTTGTGGATGGTTAAATGGCTTTTATGCTTTTTTTCATGGGGAACAATTTTATTAATCGGAATTGTCGGTGTTATATATTTTTGTTCGAATTATTTGAGGTATTTCAATTTTTTATGTTATATTTTTTTTTGTGGTTGTATCTTTTATTGATGGATTAGAAATTTATTTATTTATTTGTTCATAATAAATCTATTTTTTTGAGTATTTTCTTCATTTACGACCATTTTTACGGATTTAAAAAAAATGATCAAAGTGCCTCTCATGGTTTTCATTGGGCCAATTTGATCGATTGGAATTTTTGTTTGGTTTTTTATTGATTTATTGATTTATTTCGAAGATTATCTTCGCTCTGGCCCTTGTGGCGGTGGTCCTCGCCGAGGAGAAGAAGCCGGGCGTGGAAAAAACGGTGGAGAAGACGGTGGGAAAGGAGGCAGAAACGAAGAAAGATAAGCGAGGACTCATTGATTTCGGTTATGGTTTCGGAGCGTACAACGGTTTGGGATACAGCAACGGACTCGGCGTGTCGACTTACACGTCCGGCGTTGGATTGTCGAACTACCCGTCGAGCTATTCCGTGGGACATGGAATCTCGACCGTTATCACCAAGGAAGTCGGGGTACCGGTACCCCACCCCGTTCCCTACCCCGTCGACAGACCCGTCCCATACGCCGTCAAGGTACGTCACCCAGCTATTTTAAAAAATTATTATTATTAACTATCGTATTTGTTTATTGTTACAAATTCAAATTATCTCGAGTACAGAAATTAATGATAATAAAATTCGTATTGGAATTTTTTTTCTACCGCAAATAAGTTTCTAATGAACAAATTCTTTTGTAAATATTTTTTTCATTCATATGATTGGTGTTATTTATTTAAGTGGAGGATCAATTTTAATTAATTTTTATTTAACCTATATTTTATTATTATTATTATTATTATTATTATTATTATTTATTATTATATTTATTTACCGACAATTTTTTACTGCTCAAAATGAGTTTCCAATGGAAAAATTTGTTGGAAGAAATTTATCATTCATTCGTACTGAATTGAATTGTTATTATAATGTCATTTATCAAATATTTTATTTTCTCATTATTGCAATTATTTTAGATACGCTACTTAATATCAATAAAATCCTTGGCGACATCTTTTTCTACCCCAAACGGGTTTCTAATGAACAAATTTTCCCGTAGAAATTAATTTTTTCATTCTCAATAAATCAAATTGTTATTATAATGTCAACTTCATTCATCGACTATTTTATTTTCTTATTATTGCAATTATCTCTAAAAAATACCAACTGATATTAATAAAATCCTTGCCGACATTTTTTTCCATCCCAAACGGATTTCCAATGGACAAATTCGTCCTCAGAAATTGTTTCTTCACTCGCAACGAATCAAATCGGATGGAAAATCGGCCATAACAATGCGATTAATCAATTTGCATCAATCTTTCTTTTACGCACATTCATTTTTGTACATAGATTTGCATAATCGAAACCCAATCAATCTGTCGCCCCTAAACGAGTTCCCAATGGAGAAATTTGTTCTCAGAAATTGTTTCTACACTCGTAACAAATTTAATCGGATGGAAAATCGGCCATAACAATGCGTTTAATCAATTTCGCAGGTTCCATACGCGGTGCACGTCGACCGTCCTTACCCGGTTTCCGTGCCGAAACCCTACCCGGTCGAGGTAACCCGACACGTGCCGGTTCCGGTCGATCGTCCGGTACCGGTCCCCGTGGAAGTACCGGTCAAGGTGCACGTGCCAGCCCCGTACCCCGTCCGAGTGCCCCAGCCTTACGCCGTGCCCATCGTCAAGCACGTTCCGGTTCCGGTTTCCCAACCGATCATCGTCGAGAAGTACAACACCGGTTATTCTCACGGATCGTCCGGTTACGCGGCCAACGGTGGCTACTCCTCCTGGTAAATTTTCCAAAAACGAGAAACAACACACGCGTAAACGACTCAGGAACTTCGCCCCACCCCCAGGACGAGAATCATTGAATTATTAAAACGATTCATTCGTCATTCTTGAAAAAAAAAAATGTTTAAACAATATTTCTTGACGAAAGAAATATTTAAAAATGTTTTTGTAACAACCTTAAATTCATTCGAGAATGATTGCAATGGATTTTAACGATCTCTTATCTCATTGATTTCTACGCTCTGCCAGATGACGACCCCCCCGCCCCCTCTAATCTTTACGTACTTTGTGTAATATCGAGTGTTTAATTAATTTTTGTCTTTGTCAATTAACGTTTTACTCTGTGCGATCGAGAATGTTCTGTTTGATGTACGATGTATTTTGTTTTTATCACGTCAGCGATTATGTTCTTCGGAGTCATTATTTCTTATAGAATAAAATACAGTTTTTCATACAATCTTCGATATTTTTTTTGTCCTACCTTCGCTTCAAAAAAACGAAATTTCAATTAAAAAACAAAGATTCGAAGGAAATTAATAAACCCGCATGGCAATACTGTTCTCAATTTGTCATGAAAAATCGTCGTAAAAATAATGAGCGTATTTTTTGGGTATTGCGACGATGGTACGCGATTGTTTCGACATGTTTAGTCGTTGGGGAAAAACAACCGTACAGAGAAATAAGTTAAGAGACTACGCCAATATGGACAAAACTTTCTAACGTATTTCTTTCAGGAAGCTGAGAGCCAGTCGTGGGATTTGCGACTGGATTCGCGATCACGAGATCGTAGAGAAATTACAAAAAAAAGTGAAACAAAAGAAACAACGTGTTGACACGATTGTCCGACCGATCTCATTCACATTATATCCTCTCGCATCCCGCAAACAGCATTCTTCGTCCAATATCAAGTCATTCGGATTTATTTCTCTGCAGAGAAATAATCCATCGAACCAACATTCCTCCAAAAAAACTGACAAACAAAATTCACAATTTTTCCATTTTTTAAAAATCAATTTATTTCATTCAACAATTCTTAAACCCGGAAGAATAACAACAACGAACTTTCAACAAATGATCAACGATAACAATACAGAGCGAAAAAAAATGTTAACATCGGTAAGTGAACGGAAAAAAAATATGTTAACTAATGATTGTCGTTATAATCTTGTTGCGAGGGTTGAAAATCTTCGTTTCCATTTTTCTCGCTATCGGAGGGTCCGTAATGCTGCACTCGACCTTCGGGTGATTCCACGGTGTAATACGTATAAGATCGTTGCTCGTGCGATTTCGAATCGTCGTCGTTATCGTCGCGATTAGAATATCCATGGGGAGTTCCGTGATTCGAATAATCATGGGGAGATCCGTGATTCTCGTGACCGGAGAAAAATCCGTGATGCTCGTTGTCGTGGTTCCGGTAAGGAATCGGATGCGGCACGGGATAGTAAACCGGCCGATCTATGCTTACGGGATGGGGCACCGGAATCGGTTGCGGCACGGGAACCGGTCGCGTTATAACCAGCGGAACCTGCTGATGTAGTTGAACCGGTACGTGCCTGACCACGTCGATGGGCACGTGATGGGGCACTTTCACTATCTGCGGAACGGGAATCGCTACCGGATGATTCACGGGTACCGGTACCGGGATGTGATGGGGAACCTGAAACATTTTTAAGAACAATGGCGATCAATGTGAATTCGGAGAGTGAGAGTTGGTGCGCGGGGGATATTTTTTTCTTTTTGAGATGAGATAGTTATTTTTTTTTTTGCGAATTTGGTTGATGGGAGAATATTTTGAACATTTGGATTTTATTAGATTATTAAATTATTGAATTATTAAATTATTAAATTATTAAATTATTAAATTATTAAATTATTAAATTATTAAATTATTAAATTATTAAATTATTAAATTATTAAATTATTAAATTATTAAATTATTAAATTATTAAATTATTAAATTATTAAATTATTAAATTATTAAATTATTAAATTATTAAATTATTAAATTATTAAATTATTAAATTATTAAATTATTAAATTATTAAATTATTAAATTATTAAATTATTAAATTATTAAATTATTAAATTATTAAATTATTAAATTATTAAATTATTAAATTATTAAATTATTAAATTATTAAATTATTAAATTATTAAATTATTAAATTATTAAATTATTAAATTATTAAATTATTAAATTATTAAATTATTAAATTATTAAATTATTAAATTATTAAATTATTAAATTATTAAATTATTAAATTATTAAATTATTAAATTATTAAATTATTAAATTATTAAATTATTAAATTATTAAATTATTAAATTATTAAATTATTAAATTATTAAATTATTAAATTATTAAATTATTAAATTATTAAATTATTAAATTATTAAATTATTAAATTATTAAATTATTAAATTATTAAATTATTAAATTATTAAATTATTAAATTATTAAATTATTAAATTATTAAATTATTAAATTATTAAATTATTAAATTATTAAATTATTAAATTATTAAATTATTAAATTATTAAATTATTAAATTATTAAATTATTAAATTATTAAATTATTAAATTATTAAATTATTAAATTATTAAATTATTAAATTATTAAATTATTAAATTATTAAATTATTAAATTATTAAATTATTAAATTATTGAATTATTAAATTATTAAATTATTAAATTATTAAATTATTAAATTATTTATTTATTTATTTATTTATTTATTTATTTATTTATTTATTCATTTATTTATTTATTTAATTATTTATTTATTTATTTATTTATTTATTTATTTATTTATTTAATAATTTATCCATTTTCTTATCAACACTCTTTCTTATCTATTTCACTATCCATTAATCCGCTCACCTTGACAGGATAAGGCACAGGCACCTTGATCGCCACGGTTTTCGTGATTTTTATTATTTTCGTCGGCACCTCGCGAAGATTGACCGACTGTGAGATGAGTCTCGGTTGTTCTTGCAATCCATGAACTTCGTTCAGCGACAAATGCGAAGCTTTTGCCGTAATCACCATCGCGCTCACCAGAACCTTAAAAGAATTCATAAAATCAACACAAAAAAACCTTCAAACATAAACGATCCCCAACGTAAAACATTCTTTCAGATCAGATTGCGAAAAAAAAATAATTCCAACCGGATTCCCGGGGGAAAAAACGACGAAAAAACTTACGAGACGTAACATTGTTTGACGTACGTAGAATCTATGAAGTAAGCGAAGTTGTGGCGAACTTACAATTGGCGGATCGTCGAGCGAGGCTTGTATATATATCCGCGAGGACCTTCACCGTCGGGTTCGACGAAGAAAGCACGATTACTCGCCTTTCGACGCGGTCGGTACAGTTCCGAACGCACCGGCTATAATCCTCGGCCAATCTGGCTTGGGATCAGCCAAGATCTTGACTCTTCTCGTTCCCCCCAACGTAGACCAAAGCGGGTGCGAGTTCGACGGCCTTGTTGCACGTTCGCTCTCTTCGTCCAAGACCACGGCCGACAATCGCCTCAGCGTCCTCGACAATGACTGTCACACCGTCGCCTTAACCCCGTCCCCACCTTCGAGCGATCGATAATCAATCAATCGTTGCTGGATCGAGCAGCCCTCATGTAGATTGACGTGGTTTGTATTTAAAGTATCGAATAATGAAGAAAGTACAGAAGTATTTTGGTCTTGTCAAATGTGGGAGTACAAATTAGTAAAGTATTTTAGACTTGGAAAATGTATAATTACAGAGTGCAAAAGTATTTTGGACCTGGCTAATGTAAAAGTATAAAGTACAGAAGTATTTTTGACTTGGCAAATGTAAAAGTACAAATTTATTGTATATTATTCGATATAAATTGCCGTATGTAGTTTGTAGTATTTTTTTAGGGCTAATTTTTGAATATTAATTAGAATGATACTTCGTAATTGATGCATAATAGAATACACGTTTTATCTATACTTGGAACTTCGTCAGATACAAAATATTTTTATTATTATTATTATATATTATTATATTTATTTTATTGCAAAATAGTTTTATTCTTTGTGCTTTAAGCTTTGTTAAGCACGGAATACTTCTATATTTTGTGCTCGGAGCTTTGTCAAGTACGAAATACTTTTGTACTACGTAATTCAGTACTCCTGGAATACATATTTGCCCATCATTTATCGTTACATGAATCTAATCCACATCAAAGCTGCACGAAAAAAGAAGAATCCATCAATCTTTTCCATCAAAACCGGTATAAAGATCGGTCGACGATCATTTCCAGAAGATTCTTACATTTCCGGGCGATCATTCGCGGTCTCGTTCGCGAGAAATAATAGTACCGAGAAAAATAAAATCGCCGAGGGAAGGAGATTCGAGACGATTAGAGCAGTGAAGGCGTCGGTGAAAGGACGATCGGACCACCTAATCGGCCAACCGCCAGGACACCGCGCCGTTGATTCTACAATCTCATCCGTTCTCTTCCTTCCACTCCCCCATGAACGATTAACGAGCTGCGCCACTGTATCTGTACACACGTTTTCGGGTTTTTGATCTTTCGGAACATTGACAGTCGCAGCGATTCGATAATTTTACTTTTGTCGCATTTTAATTCGATTAATTTCTCCATTGGAATATTTTATATCGGTAACTTCGATTCGCGTCCGATTCGACGTATAGAAGTCGATCGCGAGTCGTCGATCCAACGTAACCAGCAGGAATTTCTCGATGAACGTCTCTATAAAGTCGTTTAGCCATTTCACTCAACGCCCTCGAGAAGATCGAAGTCGATCGACGCCGATTAAAAGCCGTCAAACGTCTATCGATCGGCGATCTCCCAACGTCACAAATTTCTTTCCGCAGCGAACATTCTCGACGTACCCAAATTCGGTACGACTCGTTGCGTGTACGCGATTTGTACGTTCTCACGATTTTTGATTGCGTGATTTTTTTTTACGCGGTGGTTTCCGGCGAGAAGACCGGAAATGGGCGTTTGTCTTTGGGCCATTGGCCGGAGATGGGAAACCGAGCGTGCGAGCCCGGGACCCGAGGAAAGCAAGAGTCCGGGCTTATTGTTCCGAACGCTTGACTCGGTGTGTCTTTCTCCGTTCACTTTCGCCTGGACCTCAAGGAGATTGGCCTCCGCCACCGTTCAGGAAACGAAAAAAGAAAAAAAGAAAAAAACAAAAAATAGAGTTTGACGTGGAAGAAAAAATACAATCGGTTTGCGGTCGTCGATTATTTAACGTTGACAGGGAGAGTGGTGATTGTATCGAGGGTTTTTCGATCGGTAAACTAGATAAATATTAATTATCTCATTACACCTTTAGAGAAGGAAAAAAATGAGCGAATTACTCAAAATTATTTGGAAAAATACATGTTTTTGTATATTTTTTTTTTTAATATGATTTATAATAGTGATATATATTTATAATATCACTATAATTTCGATATTTGTAATAGTGTCGAATAGCTTGCGTTTTATGGTCGATACGATGACAATCGGAGTCGAAAAGCTGCAGCTTTACCCGATACCGAAGGGAGTATTTTTACAAATTTTTATTGCGCCTGTGCAATGCAACCGGAACGACAGGCGCGCACGCCGGGTTGCCTATCTTACGGCGCCAGCAGCTACGTAATAGCGCGGAAGTGTTGTTACGGCGCCTGTTGGACGGCAACCGGAGACACAGTCGCGCGAGTCGGGTTGCCTATCTCCAGCAGAGATTAGAGAAGAGATCACCAGGGCCGTGGAGTTCTCTTGGCTTCGTCTTTCTGCTACACTCAACTCTCCCTATAACGAAGTTCTCTATGCCTTCCCCGTTGCCCCCACTATTTTCCCGCCGGAGCGCGGGTAAATTTAATCCAGTAATCCACATCTGTCGATTTGAATAGTTAGCCTCGAACGGTTAACCTTAATGGTTAAATCGAAATAAATAACCTAGATTGGTTACTTGTTTCGATATTACACGATTTTTAATTGATTACAAACCTTCAGAATGATCAAATCCATACTTGGGTTGACCGTTAGCGGTTAAGCCCAGTTAAGCCGGCTGGGATAGGCGGTACGTTGCTCTACAGACCATATGTCAACGGAGCGACGCCATTGGCTGTGGACGTCCGCAGGGTCGAGACCCCTCTCGCCTTCGTTATAGAGAAAGATTTGGTTTCCGAGCTCTTCGTTATACGGAGAGTCGAGTGTATTCTGCTATTAATATACCGGGTGTCACGCTAAAGCTTGGACCACCGCTACGCGACGAATGGAGAATGCTTTCTCCCGCACCTGAAATGGCAAAAAGACTGTCATAAATAGCGGACCCTACGATCGATTGGTTAGATCAGTTGATCTCGAAGATTTCAATACGCAATTCGGATCGTTCCGAGAATGGTCCGTGGTCGTATCAAGATCAGTTGCATCCTCGATAAATACCGGTGATTTCGTTTTATGGATTCGGTTGAAAACGATGTGACGATTTTGTTTTTGATATAAATGACGGTATGACTTAGGAATTGTGTCATGCAGCGATTTGGTTGCCTTTTTTCCGAGTCTTATCTTATTTTACGGGAGCTTAACGATCGAACTCCCTGGTTCCCTGGTTGGTGGCGCACCAAGCCGGTTAATCAGCTTCCCCGGCCTCGCTGGTGATCTCTCTTCTCATCTCTGTCTCCAGGCTTCATCAGTCGCATTAATACAGTGTTGCCAACGCAAATAGCATTAAACTGTCACCATGGCGACAACCAAGGGTTGTCCCGCAACCCGTTCGACAGACACGCACGTCGTTTTGCCTATCTTCCGGCGTTGCCTGCTTTACAGTGACTCCGAAGCCTTTCCCGTGCGTTCAGCACCAATCGACATGAGTTCGTAACGCGACCTGAAAACAGGCGTGGCTCCGTAGATTACGTTACGTTTCCTTTCAGTCAAGAGAGAAAGGCATCGAATTCGTTCGTATAAAAGACCCGTTCGCGATCGGATTAACGGCACTCTTGCGCAGCCTCCTCGGTCCACACTCGTTGGAACACTCGTCTCTTATTCCACGTTGAAAAAAGTCATGATTACATACGTATTTGTATTGATCGAGATAAATTACAGGAAATAAATTTAATGTTCCGAGGATTCAAGAAAAAAAACGTCATTTTATATGAAAAATTATAATTGAAAAAATAAATATTCCAAGAATGTCAAACATTTATTATTTGTAATGAGAAATTATAATTGAATGAATAAATATTTGGAATATCTCAAGAATAAATTATTCGTTGTGAAAAATTACAATTATAAAAGTAAATATTCCAAAAATCTCGAGAATAATGTATTGGTCGGGAAAAATTATAATTAAACAAATAAATATTTCAAAAATCTGAGAAATTAATTATTCGTCATGAAAACTTATAATTACAAAAATAAATATTCCGAAAATCCCAAAAACATTATTCGCCAAAAATAAGATTCAAATACGTAGAAACCCAACGTGTAAATAAAAATATAAAAAAATTCGTTGCCTGCTTGATTGAGATGACAACCACGAAATTACCAAAAAATAATTGAATGTTTATTGAATCACAGGGTAAATAACCTGAATAAATTTGACTCACCGCCTTTGGGAACTTGAAAGCTCGTCCAAAGTCGTTCATTGAAAATGAAGGGAATTAATATTGACCGTCCGGTGGTTTTGCCGAAGGCTTTCAGGGGCTTGAGAGGTCCTGAGAGATTAATGCACTACTCACATAACGCACTGCCGCCCACGCAAGTCAGTCGACGCCTCGCGCTTGTAGCTATCGGATGGTTGTGTGTTGTGTCACCTGTTGATTCCAGCACTCGTTGCGCTTAAACGAGACGCGTCGTTATCGAAATTCACGTGCCAGAATGTGGATTTCACGGCAATGGAGCGAGAGAGAAGTGAATCTTGCGTCAAATACCATCGTTTGGCAATGAAAATCATTGATAAAAAATTAAGTAATCAATTAAAGAATGTGAATAGTGTTTTGCAATTTTTGTTAAATTTACATCAAAAGCATTTGACGTCGTTCTAAGTGTTTTGTTTGCCAATGCGATATTTTTCTTTTCAATAACGTGACGTCGGTGATGCGAATTTCGAAATTATTGATCGGTTAAAATGTTAAAATCGATAATTATTGCACCAACTTGTGAATAAATATTATCGTCATCGTTGCGTAAAACCCGAATTTCGGCTGATTTATCTACCTTCCATGTTTTCGGATTTTCAATATTTTTAATGTCAAGGCGATTCAACGAAATATCAAATTTCTAACATATTTATGAGGATTTGGTCGATCAACCAAATCGCGATTTTATCAGCTTTACATTCGAATTTTGTTTTTATAATTTCCCACGTAGATCTCGCCCTCCAATCGTCGATCGAAATAATCGAAAAAGTGAATCTTTCAAACCAAAATGTTGGAATAATTAATCACGACGTTGTCACAATTACAGATTGACACAAAATTTTATTACTTTTTGTCGTTCTTTCCTGTAATCACAATTTTTACAATACAACCATTTTATCTCATACAGCTTCATAAAATCTCATATTCGAATTGCATTTACTTCATTTCTCACACAAATCTCGCACGCCAATCGTCGATCAATGATATCCGAAATACTAAATTTTTCAAACCAAAATCTTAGAATGATCAATCGCAACGTCATCACAATTGCAGATTGACACAATTCCTTTTTTCTTCTTTCTCCATGCAACCACAATTTTTACAATGCAACCATTTCAGCGTTCACAAAGAACGATTAAGATTCGAATCGAGATTTTACGATATTCCGATTAACCCGGCAACGCCGATTGCTTCTGGTCAAACCACGCAGCGATTAATCTCTCCTAGTCATAACAAAATTCCACCGAAAACAAACTCTCGACGATTTTCAATTCGACGATCGGATTTCGTCCAACGGGTTTCAATTATTTCGCTTCAGATCTCAATCGACGTGCACGCGTTGATCAGCGCAAACGAATTATGATTCTCGATCGCGAGATCGTTATGTCAACCGGTCAATTTCCCAACGTTCGTTCGTCGATCGTCCTTCAAATAATAATCATCTACGCGACTTGCTCGACGACGATCGTCGCCCCGATCGTTCTTTACTCGACGCCGAAGAGACGACAATATTACGATTATTCGCTGAAAAATCGGCATAAAATCGGCGGCGCCAATGAAAATTACAACGACGGCTCGGAATACGATCGACCTTTGATCTATCGCGATTTTTATCTCACTGATTACAAAAACGATAATTCAAAAACCCGAAATAACGCGGAAGTTAAATCGCCAAACGTTTATTCGCGAGTAAATCGGATGTCGAGCGCGAATGAGATAAAACGTAGTTTCGATCGCGGGGATGGAATGACGAGGATATTGACGTTTCCGTTGAAGAACGGCGACGGGGGAATGGCGGGAGGTTTCGAACCCGGCGATCCCGCCGGGGATTGCTTGACCGGCGGCCTCGACGCCGGTGTCGTCAATGGCGCTTTGAAAATCGGTATCGGCGTTGGCCTCGCTCCGGGCTGCGGTGAGTCTTCGTTAATTTTACGCCGATTTCGGGGCACTGATCTCAACTTCGCAATACCGATTGTGCCATTTTTACTAAAATCTATCGATAACTCGAAAATATATAGCAATTTTTTTTTTTTTTTTTTTTTTGGTTCCTTCCCAGAGGAAGCTATGTTATGGTGAAATTATATTTTTCATGATCTTCATGAAAATCATTCCGCTAAATAAGATATTCTGGAAATTTCGGAAAATCAAACTTTTACGTACGGGACCAAAATTTTAGGTCCTGTACGTAAAAGTTTGATTTTCCGAAATTCTGCATTTTGGGATGAATATTTTACGCGAAATATTATGGGGAGATTGGATGCGGATTGATTGGTTTATGGTGAACAGGAACGTCGACGGAGCAGCCGCCGAAGATGGTTCCGGTATTTGTGCCAAGACCGGTACCGGTGCCGGTTGGGGTGCCTCAACCGTATCCGGTGACGATCGACAGACCGGTGGCGATTCGGGTGCCGCAACCGTTTCCATTTCCATCGATGAACATGGGACCGATGCCGATAATGGGACCGATGTCGCCATTTCCGGGCAGAATCATGATCGGCAGCAGAGGCTGGTGAGTTCTGCAATAATCTTTTTTCTTTTTTTTTACAATACTATCATAATTATACGTAATTTATTAAAAAACTTATTTTTGTTATAGTCAGTAACGATTTTCTAGACGATATATTTTTATTTGTTAACAATTTATTTCTCTGAATAATTCTTTCTTTGATTGTTTTTTCTTTGAAGCAATGAAAAATATTATCTTTGAGTTCTCAGTTTACTTTGAAATATAGACAAGATTTTGAAGTCAGTTTTCTTTTATTAAAATGTTTACTTGTGTTTTCCTAATTAATTTTTGTTGTTGTCAATAACGATTTTCTTTACGATACATTTTTTGTTGTTCTTTTAATTTATTTTTGTTATGTCTCTAACGATTTTTCCATTCGATCTCCGGGCAAAAAGAATCTGTCCAGTGTATTTCAGAATTGTGAGAACTCATCGGGCGAGAGCGAAGATGGAATGCAAAGACGAATGGACCGGAAGTACGAAGATGCGAAGAATCTAAACGAATATGCCGAAAATGCTGTAATGCCCGACTTCGAGCCTGCGATGTATCGCAGCTTAGGATGAATCAATCGAACCAATTAGAGAATTATATTGTATAATATCTAGCTAAAGATTGAATAATTCAAGTTAATAAATACATAAATAAATAAATAAATAAATAAATCGGTAAGGAAGCCTTTTTTCCCATACTACAAAAAAACAAAACAAATAGACAGTCTCATACCCTTTTGTTAATAATCTGGAAAGAATCCGTCGCACAAATTCGATTCGCAGAATATTCGCCGAATCAAGAAAAAAAGAAGAGAAAAAAATAAAAAAATAAAATTTGAAAAATCGGTTTTAATAAAAAATACGAGTTTATGTTCCTCGATCGATAATCCCATCCCGTATTTTTTTTTCTATTCTATTCGAGACCCAAGGATTTACATCGTGTTCAGTCTTTCACGTTGATTAAAAAAATAAGAACGAAAAATTTGCAATAACCACGAGACGTCGAAACGTATTCACAAAAATATCGTTCACTCTCGATTCCGGACTCGCTCAATCGTTAATCAACGATCTTTTCATCCTCCGAGGATCCACTGTCGCGGTAACAAAGATGCCCCGATCGAAATGGCATTAAGAGGGTGCGCTGATTATTCTCGAGAAAAAAAAAAAGATGTTCCGAATTCCGAGAAAAAACGAGGACGAGCCAAACCTTCCCCCGTCCTCTTACTCCTGCCAGACGATACTACCTTCGTTTCGTCCCAATGCCACGATTTTTCAAGGACACTGGATCTGAATCTAACTACTATTCGGATCTTCGAGTGACAACCTCCTCCCAATCCTGCCGTCCTCGTATCGTGGCAATTAAAAATATTCGTATTCGTAATCGATTGCAAAACTCGGATTCATAAAAGTTGAAAAAATACGGGAAAAAAACAGGAAAAAAATATATACAGCACTCGTTCTCACCCGACCAATCAAGTCTCACTGGACCCGAAAAGAATTCATGAATATTCATCGACGAAGATTTCTAATAATAAATGATTGATCTACCGTCGAAAATCTATTTCTATTCCGTTTGTTTATTATTAGCATATAATTGATATAATAATAATAATAATAATAATAATAATAATAATAATAATAATAATAATAATAATAATAATAATAATAATAATAATAATAATAATTATTATTATTATTATTATTATTATTATTATTATTAAATAATAATAATAATAATAATAATAATTATTATTATTATTATTATTATTATTATTATTATTATATAATATATAATATTATTATATAATAATCATAATAAAAATAATAATAATAATAATTATTATTATTATTATTATTATTATTATTATTATTATTATTATTATTATTATTATTATTATATAAAAATAATAATTATTATTATGATTATTATTATTATTATATTATTATATAATAATAATAATAATAATAATAATTATTATTATTATAATTATTATTATTAATATTATTATAATAATTACTATTATTATTATTATTATTGTTATTATGATGGTTATCATTGTTAATAATCATAATAATAATAATATTTATTATAATGATTATTCGATTTTTATCGAAGATGCATTTCAGTCTCCTAAATTGATCAAATCGTATCGGCGATAAATCATTTCTTTTTTTTTTTAACCAGAGGTCGGATAGCTTCACAAACGTACGGATTTAGAAATGGAATTAGAATTTTCCAGCGGATGCGCGGAGAATGGTCCTTGAAAACCCGTTCCCTTCGTTCAATGGATTACTTCGAATGGTCTCACGGGTCGCAGCCATTTGCTGGACTCATAATTGATGTATGGGTGCCGAACGACAGACCGTGAATGAATAATGCGTATGATTAGATTATGTTAAAATTATATGTCTACCGTTTTTGGGACTTTCGCTGCTAGTTGCTGCTTGGATCCGGCGAGACGTTCGCGCGAGTGCGCAATGTCGCGCGTCGAAACAAATCGCCTTAAAAAAAAATGATTGAAAAATATATATATTTTTACAAAACGACGGTAACCCATAATTCTAATATTGTCCAACCTTAAGCTTTTACACTTGACGCGTGTATCGTCGCCCAAAAACGGGCGTTCAATTATTCATCGATCGTTGCCGCAACTGCGACTTTTTCGAAATCATCGTCGAGGAACTGAAGGGACTTTGATTTGGGTGAAAGGTGCAACACAATTTTCGTTAATTTACGTGAAAAATGAGAGAAAGAGAGAGAGAGAAAGGGAGAAAATTTCCCATCCCACATAATCGCTATGAAAATAAAAACGTATGATTAAAAGAAAAAGAAAATGTGTCCTTAACGCGTGTTTATCAATTGTTAAAAAATATCATTGATCAAATAGTAAAATTGCTTTTCGAATTATTATTGGGACGAATATATTTTTTTTATTTTTTCTCGTCGAAGGTTTATTAAATTTTATAATTTTTTTCTCTCCATCGAACTTGTTCCCGAAATCATAGAAGCACGCGGACTAAATTGAGAACAAATATGAATAATCATAAATTTTAAAAAATATAAAACCCAAAACATAAAAAAATAAAATTTCCAAAATTTAAGAAAATAAAATAATTAAAAAATACAAAAGGATCATTTTTTTAAACAAGTCGTTTTATATCGTCCATGCAGTCGTCCCGATCTCGAAACCGACGATGCAACATCCATTAGCGACATGATTTCGTAACAGCCTCCGCGACACTCGGTAGCCACAAATTCTGTGTTAATGCACTGCCAGTTTTAGATAAGAATTGAAAAGAAGAAAAATTAACCAGTCACAAGAATAAATCGATGCACTCACCACATTAAAAAAAAAAATCATAATCAAACAAATAAAATCAAAAACAAAGAGTAAAACCTTCCTTCTCTCTCGGTTCTATTTTTTTTTGTGAGCCAGATCGAACGAGACACGTGAAATTCGTCGTTGATGCTTCCACCGACGTTTCGTTGAATTTCGTAGTTAGTATTTCGATGGGTCAACGAGAACTCGAGAAGGGAACGGAGGTTCAATTTCTCCCACGAAGATCTAGAGAGCCCACGAGACGCCGAAAAGGCATAAAAATTTGGCCCTGAAGGCCGAATACCGGCGCGGAATGCCCACGAGCCCGAGGAGAAGATGGCCCCCGCTAGACTAGCTCGGAGAGGAACCTGAAAAAAAAAAAAGAAAAAAAAAGCTAAAAAAGATCGATTTAAAATCTAGTTCCCCCAATGCCACGAGAAATTACGAAATTTCGCGGGAGGGAGTATCGGGACGTATAAAAGGTCGAATTGAGGAGGCTCATCTGCTCAAACACTTCTCGATACTCCATCCGGTAACCATGAAGTTCATTCTCATCTCCGTGGTGAGTCTTCAAGCTTCTGTGATTCGACGAAATTCAAACGAAACTCAATAAATACGATAAAATTCATTGTAAAACAATTTTCGCGATTTTTTTTTTTCGCATATTTTTTTAATTAGTCGCATAAATGTTATTCACCTGGATTTGAATGACGCAACGTCGGGACTAAATTTAGATATCAAAACGGTCAAAAATAATTCAAATTATCGTGGAAAATTTTTTTTTTTTTTTTAAAATCCGTATCGTCCTGTATCGAGGATTATTTTCGTATAACAAAAAAGTGCATCGATAATCCAGAGAGGACTGTAAGACCGGTTAGACGAGCCTTCTTCTTCTTCTTCCGATCGATCGGAGTGCGAAATTGATACCCGAGTCAATTGTTACGCAATCACGTGGAATTTATTAAAAATCCATCCGAATAAAAATCCCACGACCGAATATCCGTCGAAATGGAAATTACCGAATTATCGTCGGTCTGTGAGAACGAATTTAATTTCATTCAAACGACGAACGACTCCATGGATGATAAACGATGGAATTTATTCGATTCGCGACGTATAAATAATTCTCGAATCTAATCGTTGTTTTTTTTTTTTCTCGTTGAAGCTATGCCTGGTGGCTTTCGCCGTTGCCAAACCCGCTGCGACGAAGCATAAGCGTGACATTTTGCCGGGTGATCCGCGTTACGGCACGGATTATCATCACAAACATCATCAAGCGCAGCAGCAGCAGCAGCAACAGCAGCAACATCAGCAGCAGCAGCAGGAAGATGCGAATCAAATCGAGATAACGCAATCCATCGGCGGCTACGTCGGATCGTTCACCGAGCCCGAAACCGCTTCTTACGAGAGCTACAATGTTCAACCGAACGCCCACGCCCAATATGGACCACCGAAATACACGCCCGTACAACCCATCGCCGAACCTCACGTCGAGGTCCAGCCCCAGGTCGCGGAAGTCTCGCATCATCATGTGCAGGCCCAGCTTCCGTCGTTCCCGCAGGAACAAACTATCTCCGTCTCTCACGTAAGGAAATTTTTTCAAATATCGGATAATAATTAAAATTGGGAGGGGAAGAATTTTTTCCAACGAGAATAATTTTTCTAACGGTCCAGGATTTGAGTTGTTGAATAATAATTAGGATTTTGGGCATGAAGAATAATTTCATAATTATGATTTTATTTTTTTATTTTTGTGGTAAGTTGTGAGCGTTTTTTATTTGTGTAAAAGCGATTTTGGAGAATTAGATTTGGTATTTATTATGTGATAATATGGCTCTTTTGACTTATGACATTGATTATTGAATTCATTTGTTTATAATAGTAAATTTTTCGGACGAGAAATTTATTGTAATTTATTAGGATTTAAAGTATCAAATAATCTTCGAAATTGAAAGGAAACGAATTTTTCGTCGAAAAAAAAATTATTGGATCGTTTAGCATTCAATTTATTAAATGATAATTATAATTGCCGTTATGAATAACAGTTTCATAGTAATAATAAATTATTTTGAAAATTCTTGTCACAGGTTAAGGGCATTCTTTCTATTTAAAAAATAATTCTGCAGATTCTCCATCATTAGCTTATTAGCTAATAATATTAATTATTTAATTATTTACGCAGAACGCAGGAACTGTTGAGCCCACCGACAATGGCTACCTGTCGCCGATAGTACAAGATACCCAGGCTCCGATAGCCGTTTATGAGGTAAATAAAAATAATAAATAAACAATAATAATAATCGAAGAAAAAAAAACAGATTTGAAACCGAAACCTAGTCGTTATAAATTCCTTGTTAATCAATTTTCCCACGTTACGGAACACACAGCCGGTGGTCCATCACGAAGAAACCCAGCAAGTCGTCGAAGAGCCCAACTACTTGCCGCCGGTGCAGCCCGTCGTGCAGAAAACCGTCTACGAGCACGTCCAGGAACCCGAACATAAGCCGGTCGACTCTTACGGAGCTCCGGTTTCCGCTTACGAAGTGAGTCACTTCCTCCCACGCCGCGACCAGAAATCCGATTATCCACAAGTAAAAAAAACATTGAACATTCGTTTATCCATTTTTTTTTAAATTTCTTTTCACAGGCTCCCGCGGTCCAGCATCAAGAGCACCACGAAGTCCAGGAAGTGAGTTCCCAAGCCGCCGTCGCGCCCACGGTTTCGTCGCAGCCCGAGCAGCAAATCGTTCAGAACGTTCAGGTTCAGCAGGAAGTAGTTCATCACGAGATTCCGGCTCAGGTCCAGGTTCAAACTGAATCCCACTCTCAAGCTGCGGTCGAGACCGTACAGGTCCAAGGTAATTTGGCAATGAAAAGAATATATAGCGAATTCGATGGAATCAAATTTATCGAATTCTCGAAACTTTATAATTTATACAATTGGTGATCATTTAAATAATTGAATGATGTTCTAATAACCAATTTGAAAAAATAATAGTAATAATAATAATAATAATAACAATAATAATAATATCATTGTTATTTTAATTGAAAAAATAATAATAATTATTATTATTATTATCATCATTTTTATTAGTAATAATAATAACAATAATAATAATAATATTATATTAATTTTTTTAATCACTTAATTCATCGACAACAACAATGATAAATATAATAATGAAATTCTCATATTTATTACTGTCATCATCGATTAATTAATTTATTAAACTAATTAGTACGACAGTATCATTGTCAATAATAATACGATTCATCATTGTTACCATTATTCATGGAAATCTCTTCTATAATAGTGCGATGAGCATTCCATACAATTTCCCCGGACTTAAAGGGCATCCTGTCATGATATTTCTCGCTCTTATCAACCCCACGAAACACTCGAACTATCATAACGCTCAAAACTTTCAATCCCATCATGTAATTTCGCAATAAAAATGGCCAAATAAAAGAAAAACATCGTCCCTGTATCGCAGAACAAGTGAACCACGTTCACCAGGCGGCCCAGCCCCAGGTTCAGCCCCAGGTTCGCACAACCGTCCAGCACTACGTCCAACCCGCTGTGCAGCAGCAGCAGCAGCAGCATCACCAGCAGCAGCAGCAACATCACCAGCAGCAGCACCACCAACAGCAGCAGCACCAGCAGCACCAACAGCAGCACCAACAGCAGCACCAGCAGCAGCACCAGCAGCAGCAGCACCACCACCAGCAGCAGCACCAGCAGCACCAACAGCAGCATTTCCAGCAAGCACCTCAGCTGCCTCAATTCTTCTCTGCCGCTGCCTTCAACGATTTCGAAAACTTCGCCGCTTCTCTTCCCCAGACCTACAACGGCTTCAACAACGCCGCTTTCGGATTCCAACAGCAACAAAACGCCGATCATTTCCATGCCGGATTCAACGCTGGACAACTTCAACGCGAAACCGTTCAACAAGTTCCTCAAGTTCACAGCTTCGTCCAAATTCCCCAACAAATCCCGCAGATTCAGATTGCTCAGCAAATTCCCCAGATTCAAATTCCCCAATTGCCGGCGTTCCTTCCGAGCCCGCAACCGCAGTTGCAATTCGTTCATCAACCTGCTCCCGTTGTCCGTCAGCCTGCTCCGGTTGTTCAGGTCCAGCGTCGGCCCGCTCAGGTCGTTCAGGTCCAGCGTCAACCCGCTCAGGTCGCTCAGGTCCAGCGTCGGCCCGCTCAGGTCGTTCAGGTCCAGCGTCAACCCGCTCAGGTCGCTCAGGTCCAGCGTCAGCCCGCTCCGGCTGTCCAGGTTCATTACCAACCTGCTCCGGCTGTTCAGGTTCATCACCAACCTGCTCCGGCTGTTCAGGTTCATCACCAGCCTGCTCCGGCTGTTCAGGTTCATCACCAGCCTGCCCAACCGGTCCAGCAGACCGTTTCCTCCCATTCCCAATCCGTCAGCGTTCAGACCACCGAAACCAAGCAGCCACAATCTCACAGCTACGATAATTCGTTCGTTGTCCCAAGCCAACCCATCGGCAGCAATGGCGGCTATGTCTACTAAGATTCTAAGATTTGAGAAGGAAAAAATTCAAACAGCGATGTCGCATGCTGGAACGTGGATTTTTTTTTAAATCCTCGACCGACCATGATTGAAGAATGATATATGGAAAGGTTTTATTTTATTTTTTGGGAAGCATATGTTTGTATGGAAGGACGTCGAGTGACTCGCGTCGATGCAGTCGATAATGTTAACGATCGATGATGAGGAAATATATGTTTTTTTATATACGATTCTGTTGGGTTTGTTTTTTTATTTGATCACCTCGCGTTTGATCACGCGGATATTTGTTCGATGAAAAGGTCTTTGAAGTACGATTTTGAACGATAGGGGATGATTTATAATTCTGGAAGAATTCAATTTTGACTTTATTTTGAAGAATTATTGATAATTTGGATGAATTTGGATTTGGTTGTTGTTTTTATTTTATTTTAGTGGTCCATCGGATGGTGACAGCGGCTTTTACGGTATGCAGTCTTATCTATAATTACATGGTATTTGAGCCTTAGTGCTAATACTTATAGCTGCAATCACAGACGGTTACGTGGATTACATTCGGCACGATCAATTATTGTTTTACAGACGATTCTGACATTCTATGGCAATCGCAATTCGTCAACGACTGGCGATAAAAGTATTTTAAATATATTTTCATTGAACGGAATCCCATCCCTGGCTGCGAGTGACTGAAAAAAACTCATAAACATTCGGTCGTCGATGAAATAATTTTATTGAATGATTAAAAAAATTCTTCATGCACCGGAAAAAAATATTTTTCAAATTTTCCAACTTTTTTCATTCTGTCAGGAAATAAATTGGCCATTATCGACGTCGCTCATCGTTGAATAAATAAAATTCTTTTATTACAAACGTTATACGACGATACATCGATTTTTCAAAAATACACAATTTATTTATTTTTTTTTAAAGAATTTACAAAAATAAATTTAAACAAAACAATTTCACCATATTTTACATTTTTTTTCGGGATTCATCGGCGATCCCACGGGACAATTCCACGCTTCGCTGAATTCCGGTGAGTTCCGGAGGGTGCCGATGATTCTAACGCCGCCGGGACAGTGAGGATCCCGAATCTTCCATCGCAATGAGGATGCCGAATTTTGTTCGCACCAAATCTGCGCGAAAATCATTCGAAGTTGCGTCAAAAATGAAAATAAATAAATACCTGAATAAATGAATAAATGAATAAATGAATAAATGAATAAATGAATAAATGAATAAATGAATAAATGAATAAATGAATAAATGAATAAATGAATAAATGAATAAATGAATAAATGAATAAAAGAATAAATGAATAAATGAATAAATGAATAAATGAATAAATGAATAAATGAATAAATGAATAAATGAATAAATGAATAAATGAATAAATGAATAAATGAATAAATGAATAAATGAATAAATGAATAAATGAATAAATGAATAAATGAATAAATGAATAAATGAATAAATGAATAAATGAATAAATGAATAAATGAATAAATGAATAAATGAATAAATGAATAAATGAATAAATGAATAAATGAATAAATGAATAAATGAATAAATGAATAAATGAATAAATGAATAAATGAATAAATGAATAAATGAATAAATGAATAAATGAATAAATGAATAAATGAATAAATGAATAAATGAATAAATGAATAAATGAATAAATGAATAAATGAATAAATGAATAAATGAATAAATGAATAAATGAAT
Organism: Sussaba pulchella; assembly: GCA_963971145.1. NCBI lineage: Eukaryota > Metazoa > Arthropoda > Insecta > Hymenoptera > Ichneumonidae > Sussaba > Sussaba pulchella. The sequence continues at coordinate 7,511,551 of OZ020176.1, forward strand.
AAATGAATAAATGAATAAATGAATAAATGAATAAATGAATAAATGAATAAATGAATAAATGAATAAATGAATAAATGAATAAATGAATAAATGAATAAATGAATAAATGAATAAATGAATAAATGAATAAATGAATAAATGAATAAATGAATAAATGAATAAATGAATAAATGAATAAATGAATAAATGAATAAATGAATAAATGAATAAATGAATAAATGAATAAATGAATAAATGAATAAATGAATAAATGAATAAATGAATAAATGAATAAATGAATAAATGAATAAATGAATAAATGAATAAATGAATAAATGAATAAATGAATAAATGAATAAATGAATAAATGAATAAATGAATAAATGAATAAATGAATAAATGAATAAATGAATAAATGAATAAATGAATAAATGAATAAATGAATAAATGAATAAATGAATAAATGAATAAATGAATAAATGAATAAATGAATAAATGAATAAATGAATAAATGAATAAATGAATAAATGAATAAATGAATAAATGAATAAATGAATAAATGAATAAATGAATAAATGAATAAATGAATAAATGAATAAATGAATAAATGAATAAATGAATAAATGAATAAATGAATAAATGAATAAATGAATAAATGAATAAATGAATAAATGAATAAATGAATAAATGAATAAATGAATAAATGAATAAATGAATAAATGAATAAATGAATAAATGAATAAATGAATAAATGAATAAATGAATAAATGAATAAATGAATAAATGAATAAATGAATAAATGAATAAATGAATAAATAAATAAATGAATAAATGAATAAATGAATAAATGAATAAATGAATAAATGAATAAATGAATAAATGAATAAATGAATAAATGAATAAATGAATAAATGAATAAATGAATAAATGAATAAATGAATAAATGAATAAATGAATAAGAAATAAATAAATGAATAATTTATTATTACAACGATGAGAAAAATTCTTACATTAGCGAAGCTTATGAATAGAAGCTGCTCGTGAGTCAAGTGCGTGAAACCTGGAAGCATTGGCTCACGATCGTGGCTGTTTTGCCATTTTTTGTAGGCAAGCACGGATTCCCGAAGCCCACCGTTGTCGGCGATGTTCTCGTTGAGAGTCAACGCCCCATCGATGTGAACCTTCAGCTGTTTGGAAAACATTTATTGCCTTTAAAAAAAAACAACTCAACAACAAATAATTTTACGAACAGCTCAGATTAATATTTTTGCGTCAATTAATTCGCGTTCTTGCCAAGGAGGAATTTATATTTCGTCCATTAATGCTCATTTGTATATCGCTCTATTTTTATTTCATCTATGAGCATGAGAAAAAATTTGACGCATTTCTTTTTTTTTTTTTACATTTGAAAATTGGGGAATTGCGTCGGAATTATTTTTAGCGGTAAATAAATAAAATTGAAAAAGCGTATTTCTTCCAGAACGTGGAAAATTTCGACGTGAGGATTAATAATCGTACTTTTATTCGCAACGAAGATGATAAATATTCGAACTACCTTGTCGATGTAATAACCGTCGTAATGTTTGACGAAACATTGGACTTTTTCGTCGTATTGATGAATCGTCTCATTGGTCCACCATGGACTGACGTGTCCATCCACATCATACAATCTGCCGTTATTGTCGAATCCGTGAGTCAATTCGTGACCGAGGATGGCTCCGATAGCTCCGTAATTCATAGCTCTATTGCGTTAAAAATAAAAGAAAATATATAATTAATTATACATACACATTCCTTAAATATCAACATCAACTATGTGGAAGAGATCGAGCAACAAAATCGAATGAATCGACTCACTCGAGGCCCAATCCGTAAAACGGAAATTGAATAATTCCCACAGGTAGCGCTGCGTCCGAATTACGTGGATTAATTAAATACTAATTGGTACTAATTGGTTAATTAAATGGATATTATAAATACATATAATTTTTATTTATCGTTTCTGCCATTTCTAAACTCAGAGCAGGAGAATCTACGACTGATATACGTACTTATGTGATTTTTCCCGAAGGAATGAAGGGCGTTAACCACCACAGGATCTGAAGCCCAGCTGTCGAACAATCACCGAATTTCTCGATTAAATTATTTCGATAAATTAAAAGCGAAAAAAAATAATCATTCTGGTTTCGTTGAAGTACAGAAAATAATTTTTTTTTCCGTTAGGGTACAAAAAAAAAGATAGATTTTTGCGTTAAGAAAACACGTGGGTGCCAATTTCGAACAAAAATCACTCACTAGGTTTCGTTCGATCTATTTTCTTCGACGGCTTTTCTCAATTCCTTCTTGTTCTTCGCCGCGACCAGCGTCATCATGTTTCCGAGATACTCGTCCTCCATCATTTCTATCTGAAAGGCGAAAAAAAAAATCTCACTAACATCGCAACACCGAAATAGAAATAAAAACAAATATTCACCAAATAAAAAGACTAAAATGTCTGAAAATTACGGAAAATTATTATTTTTGCGATTTAGAGCGAGCGAAGAATTGTTTACCCCTTTGTAATAATCGTCGAGCATTCCCTCCTCGAAGAGCCAAGTGGGATGGCCGATGACGTAGCTCATTCTCTGGGCTTTTTCCAGAGTTACGCGTTGCGTTTGTCGATCCATCCATTCGGAATTTACGACTATCGCCGAGAAGGACGTTCTTATGTTCTCCAGCATCTCCACGATTCTCGGTCCTTTCGTCTCGTGAAATTCCGGATCCACGAAGAGCCACGATACGGCCATACCTGCACGAATGTGTCGATTAATAACATATAACACAAAATAAATTTTTTTATTTCTCAATTTTTTAATTGTAAAATTTTTTATTTCTCATTCTTTTCTGCTTTATTTTTTTTTTTTTTTTCGGTGAATGAATTCCTGTGACTTACCCATCATCCAATTCGTGACATCGGCGCAGTGCAAAGATCTCGTGGGACTGACCTCGTACTCTACGTAATCCATCATGTATTCCTCCCACAAGCGTTTCAATTGTCTCGACGCGTGTGGAACCATCATTTCCACGACTGCCCACCAAATCATATCCTCTTTGGGACACAAAAGTAGACTCTTTCTTAATTATGATGTTATTAAAGTACTCGAGTTCAAATTTCTGAGAGAAATATTGAAATATTCTATGACGATATTAAATGATCAATAAATAGCGAGGAAGATAATAAATAATGAATAGATTTTTATTATTTCAATGATGATTACCGATATTAATCGAGCAATAAAATGATTAAATCAATGAAATTAATGGAATAGATCATTTTTCTAATTATTCCTTCGATTGAATTATTTACCATTATAAATTATTATCTCTAAATCATTGATATAATTATTAATTATTCTTATTATCGTTCGGTTAATTTATTTTCCATTCTCACCCAAATCTATGTCAAGCAATAAAACAATCAAATCAGTGAAATTAATTTAACAGATCATTTCTCTAATTATTCTTTCGATCAAATCATTTACCATTATAAATTATTATCTCTAAAATTATTGATATAATTATTAATTATTCTCATTATAGGTCGGTCAATTAATTTTGCATTCCCACCTAAATCTATCTCAAGCAATAAAACAATTAAATCAGTGAAATCAATGAAATTGATCATTTTTCTAATCATTCCTTCGATTGAATCATTCAAAATTTCAAAATAATGTCTCTAAAATTATTGATATAATTAATATTTATTCTTATCATCGATCGATTGGTTTATTCTTCATTCTTACCCAAATCTATGTCATCAGTCGCGGCCAGAAAATAAGCCACGCATTTGAGGTAATCAAGATCATTGACGTACACCTGAACGTTGCTCAAATTCAGATGTCCAACGTCACCGAACAGTTCCTCGAAGAACGGTCGCCAGATTTCTCTCGCCACGAGACTTGAATTCATTTCCTTGACGTATCGATCAGTCACTTCCTGCAGCTCTTCGACCAGCATGTAATTCTCGTTCTCCGGAACCTCCTCGGCTTTCGTCGCGTTCGTTTCCTCATCCGATAACTGCGCGTAATTATTTATTCATTATCTCGGTTACGCATTTTTACAATCAACGAAATTTCAACGTCTCGGGATTAAAACCCAAAAACTCACGTCGTGAAATTTTTCGGCAAGTTTGTAGATTTTTTTGGACAACTTTTTTATTTCACCGTCGCGCGATTCCTCGGCTTCGTTTTTTAGCGAGCAATTTCGCAAAGACGGAGCCGTTCCGTTCGAAACGACTTGTCGAATTATTTTGAACATGAACTTTATCACAGCCGTCATTGGAATCGACGAAACTTCTTCGTTATCATTGCCGACCTTTGCGTCGCGACTTCGCGCTATTTTCATTCTCTTCTCGATCTCGGAACCGTAACTGAAATTATTTTGAATCGAATAATGACGAAATATCGTATTAATTGATAAACGAAAAATATCACAATAACAAATATCTCACAATTACAATTATTTCTCATTTGTCAAATTACGAGAATACACTATTGAAACAAATTTCATCCCGTTCTATGATATTTCACGGGTATTATATTTTTTAATGTGATATATTGTCCGTGTGATATTTTTTCCATGTGACATTTCGTTGTGTGACATAATGTCGATGTTCTTTCGTCGTGTTAAATAACGTGACGCAACCAGACACAACCCCTTAAACAAACTGTGTATGAATCTGCCAGTCATACCTGGGCAACGGATTTTCGTCGCTCGGATAGTCGAAATAAATCACATTTCTGCTCTTGTTTCGGGGATCCTCCACAGCTCCGATTCCGAAAAATACGTCTTTGCCGAAAATTCGACGTACCTTCGCCATTATTTTCACGACGTTTCCGTGCTCGCCGGTAAGACCGGCCGGTACCTGAGGCAAATCGACTCTCTCCAAACCGCTGAGAAGAGGATTGAGTCCAAGAAGCTCGATCGATTCTGGTCGTGCATAAAAGTTGAATCAATCATTCAACTTTCGTCAATTATATCGATCTGTTTATTCGCGTGTCATGAACGTACTGGTATCGGTGCAACTGTCGTAAAGTTTTTTCGCTTGAATCACAGCCTGCGGTACTTTGGCGTTTGTTAAATTTTTTTCCAGGGATTCTTTGACTCTCCACCGATTTTTTTTCCCCGTTTCGGCGAACCAAGAATTTTCATCAGACGGAGAAAGATGCTCCTCGTTCCATTTTCCACAAACGTATCTGTCAGAATGATTAATAATAATAATAATAATAATAATAATAATAATAATAATAATTATTATTATTATTATTATAATAATAATAATAATAATAATAATAATAATAATAATAATAATTATTATTATTATTATTATTATTATTATTATTATTATTATTATTAATATAATAATTATTATATTAATAATAATAATAATAATAATAATAATTATTATTATTATTATTATTATTTAATAATTAATATTAATATTAATATTATTAATATTTATTATTATTATTATTATTATTAATTGAAAATAATAATAATAATAATGATAATAATAATAATAATAATAATTTATTATTAATCCTAGGACTATTTTTTGTCAACTTAATGTGTACCCAAAATTCTAAAATACTTTATAATTATTGCACTTTACAATACAATCATTATTCTATCGAAAAAAAAATGTAATAAAAACGTGGCTGAAGTGTGAAATAATGAATTTTTATCGAAAATATGATAATTTCAACCTAAATTCAAACCTCACATTTTTTACAGACACACTTGGCAAAATTGTAACACATTTGCGTGAAGTTAATTGCGGATAAAAAGAATGGAGACTTTTTCTGCGTGATCCTCGCGGTGTCGACACTCGGTGCATTCTACGTACACGTGATTGTTTTTTTTTTCCTTATCGTGAAAACAAGTACGGAGACAGAAATTCCCATCCGAAACTACTCACCCGTAAAAGTCATGGCAAGGATCTACAGAAGGGTCCATAGATAGTTTCAGACTAGCGGCTAAGTAATGCAATAATTTTTGTAACGTAAGAACGAGTAGAATTTTAAAAATTATAAAACAGTTAATATCGTTTATCAATTCGTTTTATTTATTTTATTATTGAATTAACGTTGTTCGAATTAATCATTGGCGGATGATAATTGATGATTAATCGGAACTAAAAATTATCTCACCTATCCTCACGCAATCTTCGTTGTCGCAGATGGCTTTGGCTCGATGAAGCCTCGAGTCTGAAAATATTCAACGTTTTCTCTCGTACGAACTTCGTACTTTATAATTAGGAATCACTCGATTTTTCGAATTACTTACAGAGCACGGCTAAAACCACGACTGCGATTATCAGAGTAGCCACGAGAGAAGCTAGAATCAATATTATCACGCTTCCACGTTTCTTGCGCTTGAAGCTGCGAAATAATTTTTATGATTTAATATTTTTTGTCTCGAACACAACAATTTTTTTTGGTTTCGTAATATTTTGTAAAATAAACTGACTACGAGGCTCTGGACTTCACGGGGACCAAGTTCTTCTGACTCCCAATGGTATAAACCGAGGCTGACGGCTCGTCGCCATCATCCGCTTCTGAAGCCAAAGAATGAAAAACAAATAAATAGAAAATAAATTCTTGAATTGGAAATTAAATAAATAAATTTTTAATTTTTAAGAACGAAAAGTTTTTGTTTTAATCCTTAGCTCGCACACTGGGGTCCAAAGTTTCCAAGTAAATTCGACCGTGATTCAGAACTTTTTACACTTAAAAATAAATAAATAAACACCTCTGGACTTCACGGTGACCAAGTTCTTCTGACTTCCAATGGAATACACCGAGGCCGACGGCTCGTCGCCATCATCCGCTTCTGGAGCCAAAGAATGAAAAACAAATAGATAGAAAATAAATTCGTGAATTGGAAATTATATAAATAAATTTTTAATTTTTAAGAACGAAAAGTTTTTGTTTCAATCCTTAGCTCGCACACTGGGGTCCAAACTTCCAAGTAAATTCGACCGTAATTCAGGACATTTTACACTTAAAAATAAATAAATAAACACCTTTTTTTCAACAGCAACTATAGGGCTGTTCTTTTTCCGAATTTAGACTATTTCTGCAGTATCCACTCCATTTTTTACATTGAAATAACGAAAAATGTGGCGGTCTCGATTTTTTGCAAGCTTTTTTGTGCACTCGGGGTCGAAAATACCCCTGTCTGGCGCCTGTGTGCCAGCTAGCAATCGAATTGATCGACCGATTTCACCGTAAAAAGACAAACATTCATGTCCATCTAAATTTCCCCGCAACCCGGTGAATCCCAAACCCCAAAATAATAATAACATTGTATAATATACGCATTATTCATGAAGATTAATATTAATATAGAAATAAAAAAAATAATATGAATATTGAATACAAATATTAATTTCTCTGTGAATATTTCTTTCTCTCTAAATCGAAAATAAACTTTAAAAAATAACTTGATATTGCCCTAAACTAAAAATGAAATGAAGTAAAATCAAATAATATTAATATTAAATATAAATATTAATTAAACAAAACAATAATTAGATCACTATATTTTCGAAGAGTAATAATCGAAAGGGTGTGCTTCGATGAATTCGACGAATGCACCCACGTGTACGTTCGACTTACTGCGCTCGTCGGTCATGCTGAGTGTCCCACTGACCACATCGGACTGAGGACACCGGACAACCTCGAGGGACACAACCGCGTGTCCATATCTTCAACGATTTCCAACCCGTGTGACGTAGCTTTAACGAGCGGAGCACCTGGAATTGTCTCCCACGTCAATTTCCACCTTTGAACATTATTTTACATCGATTTTTCACGTCGATCGATAAATCAACTTAAAATTACAGCGAGCTCATTATTATTTTATTTTTATTTTTATTTTTATTTTTATTTTTATTTTTATTTTTATTTTTATTTTTATTTTTATTTTTATTTTTATTTTTATTTTTATTTTTATTTTTATTTTTATTTTTATTTTTATTTTTATTTTTATTTTTATTTTTATTTTTATTTTTATTTTTATTTTTATTTTTATTTTTATTTTTATTTTTATTTTTATTTTTATTTTTATTTTTATTTTTATTTTTATTTTTATTTTTATTTTTATTTTTATTTTTATTTTTATTTTTATTTTTATTTTTATTTTTATTTTTATTTTTATTTTTATTTTTATTTTTATTTTTATTTTTATTTTTATTTTTATTTTTATTTTTATTTTTATTTTTATTTTTATTTTTATTTTTATTTTTATTTTTATTTTTATTTTTATTTTTATTTTTATTTTTATTTTTATTTTTATTTTTATTTTTATTTTTATTTTTATTTTTATTTTTATTTTTATTTTTATTTTTATTTTTATTTTTATTTTTATTTTTATTTCATTCTAATTTTATTTTCATTTTATTTCTATTTTATTTTTATTTCATTTCAATTTTATTTTTATTTTATTTTTATTTCATTTCAATTTTATTTTTATTTTATTTTAATTTCATGTTAATTTTATTTTATTTTATTTTATAATGAAATTTGTTTTTACGATCGACGTAACGTGTGTCGATATTTGCGTACGTTCACTCGTAAATCTCGAACGTTCATTGACCACCGCAAAAAGTTTAAAAATCGATGGCGATTGTGATGAAGTAATTAACATAATTATTACGGAATCCGGTAAAGCGAGCACGAACGGCCGTCTCCGTCCACGAGGTTTCCGCGTGTTACAAGCGAGCGTTAAACTTTTTCGCGGTCTTGCGCGAGCGAGATCGAGTCGTAACGAGGGGGCTCGACTTGGCCGCGGCGAGCTCGAAACACGGGAGAAAGTGGAATAAATTCATCGGCTCGCTCTTGTAAGGCAAGAATCTCGTATTTATTCATACCGCGGCTCGACCGGTGAGAAGTAGCCTGCGAACAATAATGACGACGATAATGAGATCTTGTCGATGATGAAGATACGTTCGAAGCGTGGGATAATTGAGAATTAATCAGCTACGCCCGGATTGTAATTAAAAAGTACATTTTTGTTGTGATACGGGGTCGGGGATTGTATATATTATTTGGTTATAATTTTCAATTATAATTTGAACGTGGATGATTGATTTTTTCAATAATATAATATAATCATCATTTATATACATATAATTCATAGATAGATATTATAGCAGTAGTCAAATTATATATAATGCCTTTTTTTTTTTTGAAATTATATTAATTTTATTGTATCATATTATTATGAATAATAATATAATCATTATTTATATATAATTCATAGATAGATATTATAGTAAAAATAAAATTATATATAATTATCTGAGTAAAATCTTGATAATGATGAGAATTCACAAAAATATTATATCGTATTATTATTCCACATAGGTATATAAATATTCATATTTAATTTAAAATTATAATGAACGTAGCTCGTCAATTTTTTCAATTATATCCTATTTCCCAATTCATATAATTATTCATATGATACATATAAATAATTACACATTCCACATTCCTTGAAATAATTTTATCTCAATGCTCGGAAAATTGAGAACGAAAAAAATAGTCAAATCGACAAATTCGTTGGAATAATATTCTCGATAAACTCCATTATGATGACGATTGGATCTCGCAACCTTGTCACAAAGTACTATCGACATGGATTGGCCTTGAACCCATCGGGCAACGATGGCAGGGATAATTATTGGGAAATTACCGAACCGGTCAGCGACCCGACGGAGGATGCTTCGTTCGTGGACAATTGCCGATGTTCGTATGTCTATGAAAAATAATGTCGGAGTACGTCGGAACAGCTGCGAAGCGACGGTCGGTTAGATCGATTTTCAACTTTGAATGTGATTGAGGCGAGTGCGCGGTTTCTATTGCTGGTCATGCAAGTAAATTGAATTTAGAGAGGAAGCTCTGCGTTGCAGAAATGTGGACAAAAGCAGGAAATGGCGGCCATCTTGTTTATGTTTATTCTTATATTATTTTATAGATTCATAAATATAAATATAAATAAATAATATTAAGGGAAACAAATAATAAAATAATTGATAATGATAATAAAATAAATAAAATCAAATAATATTAATAATAGAATAAATAAAATTAAATAATATTAATAAGAAAATATATTTTAGAAAATATAGGCAAAGTGAAGATTTTCTGAATGACCACAGTAGAGTCAATGAAGGAGAATGAATAATCGTGTACGAGAACTGCAAGGACGTCTGAATGGTTCTTGAGAGCAGCACGGAAATGGCCCAAAGGCGATGATCGGACACGGAAAGCAGCGGCAGCCTCGAGAGTTTCAATGCACCTGCATTATGGCTCGCATTACCGACTCTCTCCATCACAGAAATGGGAAAATAATTATGTCAGCTGTTGAACGCCTAAAGCGGCAGTTCATTGAGTTCGTGACGGACAATTGCAAATCGAAATCACATTACCGATTTAAAAAAAATCAATAATTCAATGGATGAACTATTTAAGAAGTAAGTGCAAAAATTAATTAATAATAAAATAAATATGAATCAAAAGAATGAATATGTCAATAATTGAAAAATTAAATGTCAAAAAAAAAAAAATATTTATAAATTATTAAAAAATTGAATGCATAAATTATTAAAAAATTCAATGTACTAATTTTATAAAAAAATTCGATCTATAAATAAATGAGAAATTAAATATATCAAAATTAAAAAAAATAAATGCATCAATATCAAAAATAAATTAAATACATGAATAATTAAAAAAATCAAATTAACAAATAATCGACGAATAAAAAACCCTTCTCTCATCCTCAACGATTATAAAAACCCTAAATCGGGTCCAAAAAAATCACTGACGCTTCTCGCACGTTCCTCCCCCAAACCACAGCTTCACTCGGACCGCGGAGCTTTTCCAAAAGCTCGACCAACCCTCATACATATTTTCACCCGTTTTCTTTCCTCCCCCATGCAACGTCGCACTCCTTCGTTCGACAACCAAGCGACCTTCCACCGATTCAGTCGATGAAAAGAAAGGAAAAAAAAAATAAACAACCATCATCGCGACCTTTTCGAGACACACGACACGTGGAACAATTGCACGCACGCAGTACTAAGTAACGAGTGGTAACGAGAATCCTCGCTATTTCCGTTATTCAAAACGATCGATGACCGATATTCGTACCGTTAAAACGCACCCTGTTTGCACAGCAATTCTCGCTCGACGGAAAGAAAAATTTCTGTGACACGTGGCGTTGATCACGATCCGACCCACGTAAGTGCAACCGAGCTTTTCCATTGCACCGGACAGCGAGCACGAACGATCGTTCGCAAATGGAGTAGAAAAATATCGTCCTTATCCTCCCACGATCGACGACGAGTTCTTATGGACATACAAATATTTGAGAAAAAAACTCCACTGTTTGCGTAGCAATTGGTTCAAAGAAGGGAAATAATTATTATTTTTTTCACACCGAGGACGCAGGTGTGACGAGAACTTTAGTGTTTTTTCGATATTTTCTTTGAATTTTTTATTATTTGTTTTTTAAGGATGGAAAGAAAAACTGAAGAACCGGCGTTTTAACGTCGCGCACTTGACTCCGACGTTTATGCGCTTTCTGTTTGGACTTGTGGCAACCATGGTAACATCAAATTGATTTGTACCTTCGCTGTGTCATCGGATGTGTGTATGCGCTGTGTGGGTGGGCTCGCCGAGTGAAGAAGAACCCGAGAGGGAGGACGGGACGAGACTGATCGACTGTCGAATTGAAAATAAATAAAAAATAAATAAATAAATAAATAAATAAATAAATAAATAAATAAATAAATAAATAAATAAATAAATAAATAAATAAATAAATAAATAAATAAATAAATAAATAAATAAATAAATAAATAAATAAATAAATAAATAAATAAATAAATAAATAAATAAATAAATAAATAAATAAATAAATAAATAAATAAATAAATAAATAAATAAATAAATAAATAAATAAATAAATAAATAAATAAATAAATAAATAAATAAATAAATAAATAAATAAATAAATAAATAAATAAATAAATAAATAAATAAATAAATAAATAAATAAATAAATAAATAAATAAATAAATAAATAAATAAATAAATGCAAATATTGTAGAAATGATTTGCTTTCACAAACAATCATTGAGATTTAATGAGCATTCGAGTCATGCGGAGGTAATCGCGTGGGCTCGCGAGAAACGAGGAAACTGAACTATCGGCTGGCGTAACTAATTCCTCGTCTGGTTCGATCGTTCGGAATGGAGTAGAAAGGAAAAATGAGGGAAGCTTTCTCGGGTAGGAAGCGAACCGATTGACATGGAAATGATAGATAATGCAGATTTGCGTAATTCAGTCGATCTAGAGGACGGAAGAGTGTGAAATTTTTGATAAATCGACTGATTTCATGAATCGATCAAACGGTTTTGTGAATTTAATATCATTTAGCTTCGTAACTAGGTTGATCCAACCAGAATTTTACTCGGATTATCGCCAGCGAGTGGATTAAGTCCGAATAAAATCGTCTAAAATCGGAATAAAACCGTCATAGATTTTGATTTGATTACTCGATCGTTCGTAGGTTTGCAAAATTCGATGAAGATCGTAAACAAAACGTTCTTTTTCTAACAAATGGCACACCTGGAAGTCTGGAATGCTGGAGCCGACCGCAAGAGCCTGACATTTGCAAGCAATAAATGACGACAATCTAATATTAATTTTAACTAATAACGACATCGAAGTAGAATTTGTCGAGCCTTTCAGAATGGCTTCACCGTCAAATCCCCGAAATCTCGCTATCGTTGCCGATCTCTCGAGATCAATCGAGCGCCCTCCACAACGCTGTTAACATTTCTCAGCCAACTAAACGATCCGTGACAGGGCTGTCACGAAAAAATAAAATAACATCAAAACCTCGATATTTTTTATCACAAGACATAAAAATAATCTTTTATTGAAAAATAAATATAATTCCCGGTCCTGGATTTGGAGGTAGAAGGCAGGTTAAGAGCCGGGGGAGAAAATCGTAGTGCAAGAGAAAGCAAGAAAGATAAAGGAAGAAGAACAATGAAAGGTAAAAGATAAATATACATAAAGCCACGTCCTCTCCACAATAAGAAGACACGTCGAAATTGATTTCTTTTGCAATGTGAAAAATGAAAATCGGTCTCCCGAAAAAGCGGAAAAAGAAAAATAGATCGGAAAACGGTCGAACAAAAGATTTCGTTGCAAAGAGAACAATGTTTTCGTTTTTTTTTTACAAATTAAAAGATCGCTTGGTCCTGAATCCTGGGGTGGCAACAACGTTAACACCAAAACCGTCTACGTCATCTCCAATTATTCCTTTCTCATCGACGCAACAAAGCCTACAAATGAAGGGGGGAGGTTTCACTCTCGCGGCCAAAACAATGCGACGATTTGATGAAAAAAAAATCGTTTTTGTTTTATTCGAGAAAAAAAAAAGATTGATTGGGTTTCAGACCCTGAATGACGATTGACAAAAGTCGTGGCGATATTGGTGGTAGCGATGGTGGTTGGTGGTGGTGGTTTTCGTGATTGTTGATTCTGATCATCGTCGTTGATTTGGCGTGACAACTTTCTTCACCATAAAATTCGTAATTACATCGGTTTACGCATGGGTTTGTGGGGTTGTGGGGGGGAGGGCGAGGGGTGGGCGCGAAGCGACGATGATCCTTGGGGACGAGTCGGGTTGTTTCTTTTCGTTGCCGAGGTTGTTGATCGATGATCGAATTGTGCAATTGTTTTTTTTTTGGTACCACCCCGGACCTCGTTGGTTGGGTCGTTATTGTTGGTAGGTCATCCAGTTGTCGACGAATTTAGTTCCATCCGTGTCCGTGAACGGGCTTGATGGCGATCTGGGGCTCGTGGTAGTGCTCGACTCCGACGAGATGGGGGTGATGGACCTTCGGGGCGTGAAGGGGAATTCGGACGACGTGAGTATGCGAATCCAACTTGAGCGGATGCGGATGAAGAGGGGGGATGGGAGCCGGTTGGTGTACCTGAAGCACCTGGACATGTTCCACGTGGTGGTGCTGCAAAAACAATTGGAGAAACAAACGAAATATTGTTAGTTAAATTTTGTTTGGATTTTAATTGATTATCGACGATGATACTCAAGTCCTTGGGATTTTTACAGGATCATCGATGGACCGATGGCGAGTCTGCGATCGAGACTAATCGATCGTTAAAATTGACGGAGCGACGTTTTTTTTTTTTTTTTTTGGTTCAATTCGAGACCAGATTTTGGACTCGAAATCGGATTCGATTAATCACCGAGTTTTGATTGTTTGAAATTGAATTATTTTCGATGGTTTGGGGGGATTGATCAGGACCGAAATCCCGAACGTTTTTTGTGGTGTGAAGATGGAAATTTGGTGGGGAATTGTGAAATTGCGAATAGATTTCTATATTTTCTTTGGGATTTTCGTGGAGTCCCGATGGTGGAAATTTTCGTTGGTTTGTTTCGTCTCACCTTGATGGGAACTTGCCAGCCTTGCGGCGCCCAGCCGTGACTGGGCCAGACAGATTTTGGCTGCCAGCCGGAACTCGGCCAAGCAGGCTGCGGCTGCCAAGCCGATGATCCCTGCCACGGATCTGACACCTGAGCGTTTCACACAACACAACGTTTTTTTTTTTACGAAAATTCCGTTTTTTTCTTTCAAATATTTTTCTTTTTTACCAAAAAAAGAACCAAATGAAGACACATTTTGGGTTTTATTGACATTGATGAAGAACATCGTCCTTGATGTGTTGGTTTTGATTGTTACTCGATGGCGAACAAGGCGGTGGATGTTTTTTTTTTTGTTGTTCGATGAGGAACGAGAGAGGAATTTAATTTGACGACGGAAGATGCGAAGAAGCGAAGACGAAGTTCACTGCGAACCCGTGGAGGGCGTTTTGGTGTTTTTTTTTTTTTTGTGTGAACGACGAACCGGAAGACCGGAAGAATGGCGCTGGAACGACCACACCGTCGTCCAGAACCAGGTTTTTGCTCGATTGTCTATCGTTAACCTGGCATTTTTACGAGATTGTTAACGAGACTTCGCTCTCGGCAACGACAAATGCCTACGAAAGGTGTTAGAATGTTTTGCACAAACGAACGGCGATGACAAAAACGAAACACAAGATTAGAGACGAAAAAGACGTCGCATTGCTCAAACAAAAATTGCGATTTTGGTGAATGTGCGAAAATGAGGAAAAACATTTTTTTTAATGAATAAATAGAAAACGAGATGAAATATGAAACTCGTGTGGCAAGTTTGTCGCGCTTCGATCGCTGCTATGTGCACCAACTAGTTTCCCACATTATCGAGAATGTCATTCCCACGTGAACCAGTTATGACAAGTTTTTTATATCGATTTAAAAGAAAAAAAAATGTATATTAAAAAGAAAAACTCGAGGAATTCGGATTAGACGGACGTTTTCGAGATCTTTCTCCGCGTCGAAAGTTGCCTCGAAATTGATTTGAGAATTTTTTAGATCGTGAGTGAGATTGAATGACGTATGGAAGAAAATTGTCGTGAAATTATTACAGGCGTTAGTCACAAAATTACTGAGTGACAAACAATTTTGTTACACACGAATTAAATTGCGTATTAATTTTCACAATTTTGAGACGATTAAATAATTTCAAAAAAATAGAAATAAATGAGTAGATTAATGAATTTCAAGATTTGAAAATCTTCTGTGTATATATTCAGGTTATTTTGCTTACGTCGTATCCGGGGAAAGCGCTGGCGACGGCCACGAGGGCGAACAGAGCAATCTGAAACGTCAAAAAATTTAAAATTACAATGAAACACAAATATAAATAAATAAATAATAATCGAAAAAATTAATATATCTTCAAAGAAAATTTTAAAAATATATATATAGACTATAATAATATTACTACATATTATTATAAATTATCGACAATATTTATTATAATATAAATATAATAAATAAATAAACAAATAATAATAATAATAAAATCTCAATCTTCAAAGAAAATTTAAAATAATATATCTATAGACTATAATAATATTACTACATATTATCATAAATTATCAACAATATTCATTATAATATAGATATATAATAAATAAATAAATGAATAAATAAATAAATAAATAAATAAATAATAATAAATATATTTGTTTTTAACAATATTTAAAAAATGTATGTTTCGACGAATATATCAAAATCTATGTATATAAAAAGTTTGCAGAGTGCATATGACTCTGTGGATGTCCGTTGGACGTTGTTGGAACTTACGAACAGCTTCATGGTTTGTTGGGTTTTTGATTGTGCGAAAGACAGGGAGCACTACATGACTTAGGGGCAGCGACGTTAGCTTTTATAGTGGTGCCCTGCCCCGGAGTGTTGCCAACGGTGGCGGTGGCGGGTACGCCAGGAGTTGCCGGGCGGGGATCGACGGATCTAGGCTTCAACCGTACGTTCTTAGATGCAACGCCGTAGCGCTTGCTCCTTGCCGCGACTCTCCCAATGCGTTCTATTGCAATTACTATTTGCAAAACACGACCACGGGGACCCCTTTCACCATTGGCAAATGGCCCTTCGTCATCCTCGAACTTCGTACCCTTATCAAGGAAATATATATTAATCACCGAATAATTAAATCCTACCCTCAATTAAAATTTTAACTCGTCATGTGACAATTTTCATTGTGGTGAATTTTTTATTCGTTCGGTATTATATTGAGAAGAAAAATGGGGAGTTATCCTTTTACTTGGATTCGCAGGCGTGTCAGTCAGTTGAGGAAAATCAAGAATTGCGTAATACAACACTCGAGAGTTAGGAAATGTTTCCATTTATTTATTTTTTTTTTCGTTTGTTTTTTTTTTCTGTTCTTTCATTCGAGATTGCGTTGACGGCTGGGTAAAGTCTGATTGAAAAGATTTTTCGCGTTAGGCGAAAAGTTCGCATGATTTTACTTAGTGATGATAAAATTTGATGAGATTTATTATTTCTCTGTAACGAATTTTATATAAAACATTAAATTCGTTTCATCAGTAATTTTCGTAAAATTTTATGTTTTATATAAAATTCCTTTCAGTAGTAATTATTGTTTCTTCAATTACTCAATTAAAAAACATTTCTTATCATTATACGATGTTGAGATGATATTCAATTATTACTCTAAAACTAACGTGTAGAGCCTTTAGAGTCATTTTTTGTAATTCAGATTTTCTGATGAAGCTAAGAAAAAGATTTTCCGTTGAACCTAATTTTTTGAAAAATGTTTTCGCACTCCCTTTCTTCTCTAATCTCATCGACTCCGTCATAGCCGAAGACGAAGGAAGGTCGGTAATAAAAAAGAAAAAAAACGATAGTCAACATCGAACCATCCACCTTGGCACGGTTTTTCTCGCACGCCCTGCTTTTTCGTCTCAAACCTCTCTCTCTTTCACTACTCCTATGCTCCTTCGTTTCCGACACTCTGTGCCATCGCCATTTTGGGAAAACCGGGCCTCCGGCTCCGGTCTCACAACGCCATTTGCCAACGTCCACAAATGGCGCTCTTGAAACAAAACAAAAAACACACCCAACCCAAACAAATTTCGATCCCTCGCAATTTTTTTCATCCTAAAAAACTTCAATCGCCATTAAAACCAAAAAAAAATCCATCGCTAACGCTTTTCTCAACAACCCCCACCCACGCAGCCATTAGAAACTCGACAGTCTAATGACTCTCCGCATTCCTCCGACTTATTTCAACCGTACGAACATTTTTTTCCTCTGTTTCAATTGCTTTTTTTCTTCGTCTATTTTTTTTTTCATCGAAGTCCCAAGGATACAACGAAAGGATCCGCCCTCTAGTGTCCGTATTTCTTCGTCCGCAACCCCGCGCACCGCCGCCATTTGCCGCGTTCGTTCCATTATTTCCTTCCTTTCGCATTTTTTCGACTCATTGGCTCAATTATCTCCGACCGGTGGGGTCCGTATCGGTCTCCGTCAGTCCGAACTGACGGCGATCCGTCTCGTCGCTCTCCGTCGGTCTCCCGTTCGTCGTCGATCCGCGCGGCGGTTCGCAAAATTGCGTAACCGCCATTGCTACCCGGTGTTCGCCACACCGACCCGATACGCACACTTTCCCGGGGTATCAAACCGATGCAACTCGCATTGGACGTACGAGCGCAGTCGTTGGCCTTCGTTTCGTACGAGAATGTTTCAGTTATTGGCACATCTTCGGGGGGGATTTTTTTTTTTTTTTTTTTGCAGCGTTCAGTAACGATGTTTTCGTTGCCGATCGGCCAATCGGTTGGTCCCGCCTACGGTAACAAAACCATGGTATCGTGTACGAACGTTGGCTCGTGTGCGTTTATGCGCGCTTGTGAATTATCGGGGAACTGCCGAAGCTCATTAGCCACGGGTGTGCGGGTACGTGGATGGATGGATGTATGGGGAATTTCGTCCCGAATCGACGGATAGGGATTGTTTTGGCCGACGATGTGGGAGATAATTTTTTTTTGGGGGGGGTTTTGGATTCTGGGAGGTTAGTCATTTTTTTTTAGGTGTTTTGGACCCTCTCCTCTGCTGCTTTGGCTATAATACTGCCGCATTTTTTGGTCTTATCGAGGGGTGAGTGCTATTGTAAAATTTTTCAATTAGATGACATTTTTTTGATATATACTTTACCAAAATTGAGGGACTTATTTCATTATTTATTTATTATTAATTCTTATTTATTTTATTGGAGTGTTCCTAATCCGGTGACTTGGGACGTAACGCCCTGTATGTATACATATACTATATGTATTTGCTTATACATATATATGTATGAGCAGGCCTGATCCGATTCCCAAGTTTGAAAAAAATAACTTTTTTATAACGAAGAATTTGTAGACGAAGAATAAAAATTTTATAAAAGATTTTTTTCATTCATTTCCTCTTATTTACTCGAAACCCAAAATTTGGGAATAGTCGAAGAATTATTTTCTTTTAATGATGGTCTATTTAGAATCGAAAAATCGCCAAACCAGAACTTACGCAATAATCTAATAACGTCAAGGGAATGACTCCTCGATTTCACGTGAAAGGAATGCCTCATACATATATTTTAAACGTCATAGTACGAACAAACGAGGGCAATACATGTAAACCCAACGATTGGGCACTCCGATGTTTCAAATGCGCCGTCGTTGTTGTCTCGCCCGAGCGTTATTGCAAAACCTGGAAAGTTTAACGATTCAAACATTTACTCTCCAACGCTCGAGCACCGACGAGACTCTCGACTTCGTTTTTCAACGTCAAATTGCCGAGCGACGGACTTCGCGTGGTCTTCGGGTTACCTCCCCAGTCCATCCCCCAGTTTAGAGAAATAACAACGAGGTATCGATCACGCTTCCTTTTTTCCGTTCGCGATAATAGCGCGAGACGAAGAACACTTCGTGAGAAACGATGGAATGAACATTTGCTTAACAATGTTACATTGAATGAAAATTAGCTTCGCGCTTCAATCATTTTTTTTGTTGATCGATATTTCGTACGAATTGGTAGGAAAATTTATTTGATCATAAAATATTTTCGGTGGAGTCTTCGACGCATTTTTTCTTGGAGAAGGATTATTTGAATAATGAAATGTATATAAATAATAATAATAATAATAATCGGAATAATAATAATTATTATTATCCAATAATAATAATAATAATATTATTAAATTATTATTATTAATAATAATAATATAATTATTAAATTATTATTATTATTATTATTATAAACAATAAAAATTTATCATATTAAATAATAATAATAATAATAATCGGAATAATTATTATTATTATTATCCAATAATAATAATAATAATAGTATTATTAAATTATTATTATTATAGTATAATAATAATATTATTAAATAATAATAATAAATATTATTATTATTATTATAGTTATTACTATTATTATTATTATAAATCAATATAAAAAATATTAATAATAATAATAATATATAATTATAATATAATATACCAATAACAATAATAATAATAATAATAATTATTATTATTATTATTATTATTATAAAATAATTTATTATTTATTAATTAATCATTAATTATACAATAATTATTATATTATAAAAAATATTGGTAATAATAATTATTATAACAATTATTTATTATCATTATTATTATTATTATTATTATTATCAATATGTTTTATTTATATTTAATAATTATATGTACTTTATGGATCAATATGAATTACATATATTCGGATTACGAACATTTCATGTCTAATTTTTCCACGCAGGAATGTAATTCTTTCTTATGCAATCAACGGATATGAACGGAAATACGTTTTTCCGCATCCACCGAGCGATATTCTAATGAAAGGGGCACGCGGTAGCGCTGCACGAAGCGATTTAACCGGGTCCGAGGGTCTCGCACCGCGTCTGTCATGCATATACATTTATCTATCTATATGTACATATATTTATATGGGGTTTACGCATGGCAGTGCGTCGAAACCTCGCGAGTCCAGCGAGCCGTCACGGTAGTTCGCGCCTTTTCGATGACCGGTCGTTACCGGGGAACCACGATTGAGACGCGCTTCAGTGACTCCGGCAAAAACACCTGTTCCGGAGGCTCGACTTTGTGTGCGGTAAGA
This sequence comes from Sussaba pulchella, assembly GCA_963971145.1. NCBI lineage: Eukaryota > Metazoa > Arthropoda > Insecta > Hymenoptera > Ichneumonidae > Sussaba > Sussaba pulchella. Next base: position 7,532,202 of record OZ020176.1, read on the forward strand.
GCCCGGCACACGTGTGGGTGTGTCAACCGATAAGGGCTTGTCGACAAATGACCCGCGGAACCGGTCAATGGGGGGTGGTCGACGCATTCGTAGATTATTTCATTTTTTTTAAATGGTTTTTGTCGATCGATATCCTGCGAATTGATTGGAAACATATATTCGATTGCGAAATATTCCGGTGGAGAAATTTTCGAATCTCGGATTGGTTTCTTATTGCCCGGAAAACTAATCAATTAGGTAATTAAATATACATATACTTATATTTTAGTAGTTATTTATAATTACTTATAATAATTTATAATTTACTTATAATTTTTTCTAATTTTCTCTGTCTAGTGTTTGAGAGAGAAAAATATATTTTTATCGATATATTTTATTTTTTTTTACGTAATCAGTGGATGAATTTTATTTTTGCGTGTATCACTTACGTGACATTCTAATGGAAATATTTGCGTCGATACGTAATAAGGATATTTTTCCGTGTGGGTGTACAAGCGATTGCCACGAGTTTTCTTCGACGTAGGTATTTTATTCTCGTGCTGGAAATATAATTGATAGTCTCGGGATAAAATTATGAACCAGTAGTTTATTATTTTCATTTATTATCGTCGTTACTTTTTACTTCTCTTTTATTTCATGAGCGAAAGGAATACGAATATTGCAACGATCGCATTACCCTCTGCGGAGTCACTGGAAGCATTTGAAAATTAATAAACACGGCTGGAGCGTCGTTTCCTCTCGCAATAATTATTCACAAACATTTTATACTCGTAAAACGAAATATCGAAACGTCATCACAGAACGAAACACGTTTACAAAAAAATTCAGTGATCGCACTTCGGCAAATTCAGAATTTAATTAATATAATTTCAAAAAATCATGAAATTAAATTCAATAATGAAATTTTTGAAAAATCTGGTGACACTAATTTTCATGGAATTCAATATTTTTATAATTATTCGAGCCAGAAATCTGGAAAGAAAAGAAAAATCATGCGAAAAACTCGATTGCGACGGTTTAATATAATTTCGAAACAAATTGCAACGAGGGTGACTCGCATTACCCTCGCTCGCAGGCAAGGACCGTAATTTTTTAGAACGATACTCAGAAACGTGTCATTTATTCCCCTCTCCCTGCCACCTCGCTAACGATAAAGCAAACAGGACCCACGAGTGAAAGCGAATGAATTTTACAAGCACAAAAATAAACGTAAAAAACGAAATAATAAATTCGATCGACGCTAATCAGAGTGGTCGGGGTACTTATAGCGCGGAGTTGTCGGTAAGCCCGTCCAGAATGTCCGAACGAGACGAGATTTCAGGCGGAATCAAATGAGCCTGCACGGTTTACGATTAGTCGTTCCGTATATATAGCAGGATTGTGATTATTTCGGTCATTCTCGTATTTTGTTCGGGACGGCTCGATTTTGATTTAATTTAATTTGGGACGGATCGAATTTGATTAAAAGCAAGCGGGAAAATTGGAAGACTATTTCGAACCTTCTAGTCTAATTCTAATCATCCTAAACAAGTAGAGTAAAGTTTTTTATTTTGAATACACGCAATTTTCTTATTTTTCGGTAATTATATTTCGGGGACGATTATCATTTATTTTTGAGGATCCCAATACTATATGGAAATTAACAACAATAACAAAATTAATTAGAAGAATCATTTATGTGAATAATTTTCAATATCTGAGAGCCCCCCCCCTTCCCCTAAAATGTATGTTAAAGGACGCGAAAAATGTTGAAAAACGTGGTTTAATGAGAATTGAATAAAAAAAAGATTCATATAAAAATTTAATCGAACGCAAAATGGTCATTTAGATATTTGCAAAATTAATGAACAATATAAAAAATGAAATATATGTCCTTATTTTCACAACAAATTAATGTTGTCAATCTGTTTTTTCAATTGCAACATTTTTTATCCCAATAGTTTATTGGAAGAAAGTAAATAGAAAAAGAATATATTTACGTATTGGCTACAGAAAAATGTATTCAACGTTTTATTCTCATTGGTTTTTTGATTATTCAATTCTAGGTTCAATTTCTACCTCAATAATTCCAACGTCAGAATTCCTCCTTCAAATTCCAATAGAAATTTATTCAAAGTTCAATCTAAATTGGTTATTTAATTATTCGGTTTCAGGTTATTCAGTTGCGCGCATTCAGATTGAATTTAATAAACAATTATTTTTTTAACAGTCTAATATAATGTATTCAAGAGCTCGCGCGTTTCTGCATTAAAGCGTGGCAAAGCCGCAATAGCGCCTCGCGTTCGCGGGCGAATGCTCCAGATTCGCCGGAGCCAAGGATGGCGATTGCGCGATTAGCCCGCGGCGGCCGGAGGCTACTCCGCGGATTCCCATATCAGCGACAGCCCCGGGAGTTAACAGCCGGGGAACCCGAAGAACCGTGCTAACGCGTGGCCGCGCGTGCATGCGAGATACCAAAACGATCTTGCGCTCTCGCGCGGCGCCGATAAAAATTGTCGCTATCAGTTTGGCGCTGGAAAATCCTTTCGGCCCGTAGAAAGTGAATTTTCAGGGCATATCGAGAGGGATCGATGAAACGCCTTCGCGCTCGACGGTTAATCGTTTAATTACATGCAGCGAAACCGGGCGTAAAGTGATCTATCCGATCGCTCGACGATTGCGGTTAAGGGGGAACGTTCGAGTGGACGGCGGGTAAATGGGTGAAATTTGGGAATTATTATCTCAAAAACGGTTCGATCGATTCGATTCAGGTTGGTTTTATTCGAAAGTATATGGATTGAGGTATGTTGACTAATTTTTGTATGAATGTGCATCCACTGGGAGCGCCGCTGTCATGGCCGGCGTGAAAAATGTCCCTCGGTCGCACGGTCTGCGGTCCCCCAAGATCGCCGACCATGACAGAAGCGCTCCCAGTTGATATATATTTATAAAAAAATTAGTCAGCATACCTCAACATGTTTACTGCCGAATAAAACAAGCCCGGATAAAATCGGACAAATAGTTTTTGAGATAATAATTCCCAAACTTCGCCCATTCGTTCCGCCGTCCACTCGGTTGTTCCCCCTTAAATTCTGTCCACGGGCATGGGACGGCGGGTGGAGGGGGCGCGGAAGGGAGGTAAGGGAGGCACGACGGACCGTCGATACTCGCCCACGCACGAGCCTCCGGTCTCCATCGCTTCTTATATCACTTTGAAATTCTCGTTCGATCGAGCGACGAATAATTTTTACGAGAAAAAAAAAACGTTAATACGCTATCAGCTTTATGTTGGCGCAAAAAATTCTCAACGGGGGCACGAAAGGCATTGAGCTCAATTCTGGATAAGAGTCGGATATTAATATTTATCACTCGTGCGAGTTGAATGTGAGAATTTACGCGGAATTAGAAGTTGGGAAATCGTGAATTACGAAAAAATAAATTGTTTCGCGCTCGACTGAACGAACGCAAAAATCGGTAAAATATATATTCAATATATACGAAATAAATAAATGAATAAATGAATAAATAAATAAATAAATAAATAAATAAATAAATAAATAAATAAATGAATAAATAAATAAATAAATAAATAAATAAATAAGTAAATAAATAAATAAATAAATAAATAAATAAATAAATAATTAAATAAATAAATAAATAAATAAATAAATAAATAAATAAATAAATAAATAAATAAATAAATAAATAAATAAATAAATAAATAAATAAATAAATAAATAAATAAATAAATAAATAAATAAATAAATAAATAAATAAATAAATAAATAAATAAATAAATAAATAAATAAATAAATAAATAAATAAATAAATAAATAAATAAATAAATAAATAAATAAATAAATAAATAAATAAATAAATAAATAAATAAATAAATAAATAAATAAATAAATAAATAAATAAATAAATAAATAAATAAATAAATAAATAAATAAATTTATAAATAAATAAATAAACAGTGAAATAACCCAAAGACCTTAATACGTTAAGATCTGTCAAAAAATCGATTTTCGAATTTCGGCGTCATTACAATAACTTCCCTATAAAATCAAGAAGTTAACAAATGAATAAATGAATGAATAAATAAATAAATAAATATAACGAAAGAAACGGTAAAAAAATAAGGAAAACAGTGATAGACTATATCTTATATTTATTTTCACTGTATTTCTCTAATATATGTGGAAAATTGCACGAAGGGATGACGATACGCAATTGCCCAACATTTCCATTGTCCAACAGTCCGCTGTCGAGACACCGAGCCTTCTCTATTACCGCAACGCAACGTTGGTAAACTTCGCAAAGCAACGAAGACAGCGAAAAAAATGCATGCATCGAAGTTACAAGCCTTACTTTCTGAATCCTCTCTGATTAATTAGTCAAAAAATTAATGAGATATCTGCCTCGAGACACTGGGAGTTTGGTCTTCCGAGACTTAAAAAAAAACATAACGAACAATTCTTTCGCACTCCCTACATTTTACAGGTGTGTGTCTATGTTTTTTATTATATATTGTTGCATCCGTACAATGTTAATTATCTGCCTTATCGAGTTATCCAGCGATAATCGTCACGGTTCCCATCGTCAAGCCGTTATTTTTGTCCACTCGGCATGCGTTGATTCCCGTTCTCGATCGGCCAAATAAGCAACGACATAATACGCAATCCCGCAACGCACTTGGGCGCGGAGATTATGCTATTCTCGTTGCTTCGCGATGTCTTTCATTATTTTCACAGCAGCAGCAACAGCGGCAGCAACAACGTCGGTAAGAATAAAAACACGAACCGTTACCTCACGTAAAATGTTATTACGTGGATAATACGCGGGCGTCGTTGCATGCATATCTCGGAAAAGGATCTGAATTAGGCGTTCTCTCATCGCGCCATAGAATATTATTGCAATATCAATATACCGTCGGTGCCTCGGTGCTAAAGCCCCGGCACGGGGTTGGAGAGGCGGAGGTTGAAAAAAAAGAACGAAATAAAAAGAAAAAGACGAACAACCGACCGCGACCGATCGATTCGACTATGCACGACTGGCGTGGAAATTAATAAACACCGAGATCGTATTAACTCGTGTAATTTGGTGTAGATACATGAGAGAATGAATTTTTGGCGATCGTTTTTACGTTCTTAGAGTAATCTTTGTATTCCTCCCATGCTGTAATTATGGGTGATGTAAAAAATGTTTATGTACTATTTTGTAATGTGATATATTGTCTGTGTAATATTTTTTCCATGTCATATTTCGTTGTGTGATATAATGTCGATCTTCTTTCGTCGTGCTATGAAACGTGACGTAACCTTCTTTACTTATTATAATTAATTTCTCGACGAAAGCGAATGTCTGGACCACTAATCAAAAGCAATTGCGACGTCAAAACTTCGATAATTTATAAATTCACGGACGTGCGAATAAATTGTGTGAATAAATGACGTTTCGAAGATTCTGGATGTCTTCAGGAACGCGATCGAGCGTAATGAAACGACGATCGGTGTGACGATCACCTCGTCACAGTGAGCCAGAGCCGCGGGCGAATGACTTTGAGATCTACAAACTCGGAATCGTTCGTTACAGACTCCGGGACGAAAGATCGCGAGGGTCTTTTGATCTGCACTTGGATAATTGCGCGTTCGATCGCACGGCAGACGGCGAAATCGACGCACGACGGCACGAGTTTCGATGACATCGATACGACGACGTTGATCGGACGTTAACCGATCGAGATCAACGTCTATGGCTGCGACGTTTTTCTTTTTTTTTTTCTCTTCTTTATCTTGTCCTACGCTGGCGCGCGAAAAACCTGATCTAGCGGAGAACGCGTTGGGAGCAACATTGTCGAGATCGTCGAGAGCCAAGCGAGACGAGGAGAAGGAATTTATTCGACGATCGATCGTCGAGATCGGCTGAAACTTTGTCGGAGATGGAGATCGCGGAGAGAAATTTCGATAGAGGAGATTTGGTTTAGTTAGGTTCATTGGAAGATTGTTGAAGCGTTGAATGATTGATTATTGAAGGGGATTTGATCGAATTTCGGGGAAATTAATGGATGTTCGATTCTCTAATATAGCTTTACCTTTTATCGAAAAATAATTCAATCTTCGAATAATTCATTATCGAGAATTCAATCAAATCTCTAAACAAATTAATGAAAATCAATCATTCATCGGAATCTGCTCAAATTTCACCGATGAAAAAAATGTCAATACTTCAATAACGTCTCATTAACTTTCACCAAAAAATAATTTGATTGTCAAACAATCAATAATTGAAAAAAATTAAATCGAACGTCGGAAAATTAACGCAAATTAATCAGTCATCGCCATCACCTCAAATATTATTTTCCACAAAACCAAACCGCGGTTTCGCACTTCATCGACGAAAATAATAATCCCCGAACCGGAAATACACGTTTCTCAAACTCCAGCCACCGAATAATATTGCGCAACGCGCTGAGAAAAAAATACTCAATAAATATATAATTTTTTTTCCAAATATAAAATACACATTCGAGTCTCGTTCTTGCACGGAGCAGCGGGCTGTCATGCGTCGTTACAACATGATACTTTCTCAAGCGGACATATTGGAGACCGTCGGTGGAATTCCGGTTGGGCCAACTCGTGCGCGAAACGCGTATGTTAATCGCACGGGGCTCAATCTAATTAATCTGCACGCATATTCCGGGGGAATCTGTCGCACGCAACGTCGATATTGCATTTATATATGGATATATATATCGTTTTTTTCATTCATTTTTTATTTTTTTTTCTAATGGGGACCGTCACGGGATGGCGAAACTCGTCTCGCGCGTTACGCCCATACAGGAATGCATATTTCATTTATGTATTTATGAATTCTTGCGTGCGTATTAAAGTGGTTCTTATTTGGGTCAATATTGAATTTTTATTGCGACCAGATCTCAATTGATTTTTCAGAGAATAGGAAATATTTTTAGCTCTGTTTGGGCTTTTCAGTCCAACGGTGGAAACGCGCTGATTCGAGATGAAGCTTTTCGTTTAAATTATTAGGTTGAATAATAAATTCCCCCATTTTATTTGATTTTTTAGGAGAAGTACATTCATTCGCAAGTCCGTTTCTTGCTCCGTAAACCTATCTGCTTCTCTTCTCTGAACTGAGCATATATAGTCTATATATAATTTTAGATAGTCGATCTCTATATATATATCTATATATTATTTATATATATTCTATATTTATGATCAATAATTTTTTGGATATATTATCATATCAGAATTATAAATTAATATTATTTTTGGCATTATTATATTTATTTTCCCATTTCTTTTTTTCAATTGGTCATAGATAGACTATACACAAACTATACATGGCCAATTCCATAAATAGTTAATACATAGACTATACACCATTTTTTTTACTTCTAACGGTCGGCGTGGTAAGACGTGCGAACCGATATTACTATACCTCGCCATATATACTTTTTCTTGCGAAAGCCATATAGCCACCTGCATTAATTTCCCGGAAGAAAATTCACCACGAACATATATCTATACATATGTATATATAGCTTTGTATGTATGTTGTATATATTTACACTATGCCATTCTCGCGGGTGTTGCCGTAACAACCGGGCCGAAGCGCATTAAATTTTATAATTCGCAACGAAAAATCTTAAGCCGCTCCGTAAGCGGGGCAATCTTGTGGTCACGCGTGGCAATGCTCGCGCGTTTAATGACCGCTCTTGCAAAATAGATATGCGATACCTATCGCGACGAGAAAGAAGAAAAAAAGGAACGGAAATGACCGCTGACGCATCGTAGGTGCAATTTAGCTGTATGAAATTATTTTTATTATTATTGTTTCTTTGTGAACAATGGATCGAAGGTGGAAAATTTATATTTTGTCGAAATTTCCGTTGGCTTTCGAAGAAGATGGTCGATTTTAATTTAATTTCCATTGGGTTGACGGCGAATGGATGCTGTGAGAATATTTTTGTGCGCTGAGATGAGCGATGCAGCCGGGAGATAGGCAACCCGCCGTGCAATATTTTCGTTAATTAATTTATCGAAATCTACAAGATTTAGGATTTTTGTTGTAATTTTCCTGTAAGCTTCAAGTTAGACGTTAGATGTCCTAATTTTTTTCTGAGCTTCAGGGGCACGATTTGCGGAAATAAGGGGGGAGGGGGGAATCTTCTATTTCCGCATACCGTAAAAAACACCAGTAAAACAAAGGCCTATCCTCGAAAAAGCAATCAGTGAGCTTTAAGTGCTTATTGAACACGAAAAACATCGAAATTCACATTGAAAGCACCTAAAAAGCACGGAAATCGGTACATTTTGGCGATTTTGTCGGTATTGAAACCTGCCAGGGTTTGCTCTAAAGATGGCGGCACATCCTCGCCAGTTCCTCGTTTCGCCACTTGGTGGCGAGTGTCTGAAATGTTTGGTTCCTCGAATTCTCAATATCGAGAAGTCACCGGCTATCATAGAAAAGCCCAGAGCTCGTTTTGCTTGATTATTCGCTGTCTCGTCCGATAATCGTTTAATTACCGTTATCAAAATGACTTCGGTGCTCGTACCGGAAATTCCATCGCCCGGATTCTCCTTCGATCTGTGTCAGAGGTACGTTAAAATTCTAAATAACGAGAAATTCTCAATTACTCTCGGTGGGCGCAATGCTAAATTCACAATTTGACAACATAACCTCAAATTCAATAATGCTGTGTCACTTGTGACCAAAAAATGTTTGTTATAATTCGAATTCGATGCTCGTCGGGAGTTTTTCAATATATTTTTGAGACTAACGAGATCCATGTGACCGTCAGGAATGCTACTCTGGCCAAGAAAGGATTTCCAGCTCCGACGGCGCAAAAAACCGGAACTACGATCGCGGGAATAATTTACAAGGACGGAGTTATCTTGGGCGCCGATACCAGAGCCACGGAGGGTTCCATCGTGGCCGACAAGAATTGCAGCAAAATTCACTTCGTAGCGCCCAATATTTAGTAAGCGATCGTTTCAACGTTCCTATTTTTATAGACGACGCTCTTTCGACGGAGAAAAAATTGCAATTTTGCGTTTTCCTTCCTCGTAGAAGAAGTATTCTCGCGTGCGTTCTTTGTAACGATGATAAATTTACGTTGTCTCAGTTGTTGCGGAGCCGGTACCGCCGCGGACACGGACATGACAACGCAGATGATAGCCAGCCAATTGGAGCTTCATCGTCTCAACACGGGCCGCGTGGTTCCGGTGTGCACGGCCAATATGATGCTCAAGCAGCTGCTGTTCCGTCATCAGGGCCACATCGGGGCGGCTCTCATCGTCGGAGGCACCGACATCAACGGTCCCCATCTGTATTCCATATTTCCCCATGGATCTTCGGAAAAATTCCATTACACCACCATGGGATCAGGATCGCTCGCCGCCATGGCAGTTTTCGAGAGCAGATGGAAGCCCGATCTGTCGGTACGATACAGAAGACGTCCAAAAAAATGTTTTCGCAACTGGGATTTATTTCAAATAATCAACTTTGAATCAATCTTATGGTTTAGAAAATTCGTTTTTGCTACAAAATCGTGACTAAAAGTTCATTTTTATTCTCGTCGCATCATCTTAACGATATAACAATATTTTCTATTCTAGGGTTGTAAAAAAATCTATCTTCAATCAATTTTTTCGTTGAGAAATTTCGTTCTCACGACCGAATTGTTACTAAAACTTTAATTCCCATATTTATAATCGATTTTGAAACAATTTTATGGTTTTGAAAATTCGTTCTTTCTCCAAAATCGTGACTAAATGTTTATTTTTCTTCTCGTCGCATCAACTTAACGATATAATAATATTTTCTATTCTAAGACCATAAAAAATCTATCTTTAATCAATTTTTTCCACGAGAAATTTCGTACTTACGACCGAATTGTTACTAAAACTTTTATTCTAATTTTTTATAATCAACTTTTAATCAATTTTATGGTTTAGAAAATTCGTTCTTTCTCCAAAATCGTGACTAAATGTTTATTTTTCTTCTCGTCGCATCATCTTAACGATATAACAATATTTTCTACTCTAGAACCATTAAAAAATCCATCTTTAACCAATTTTTTCGTCGAGAAATTTCATTCTCACGACCGAATTGTTACTAAAACTTTTATTCTAATTTTTTATAATCAACTTTTAATCAATTTTATGGTTTAGAAAATTCGTTCTTTCTCCAAAATCGTGACTAAATGTTTATTTTTCTCCTCGTCGCATCATCTCAACGATATAACAATATTCCTTATTCTAAGACCATAAAAAAATTGATCTTTAATCAATTTTTTCGTCGAGAAATTTCGTTTTCACAACCGAATCGTAACTAAAACTTTCGTTCTAATTTTTTTTCTTCATCACAGGAGGACGAAGGAAAAGCTTTGGTGGCCGACGCGATTCGCGCCGGTGTCTTCAACGATCTCGGCTCCGGATCCAACGTTGACATCTGCGTTATTCGCAACACGGAGATTCGCGGAGCGGATTTCGATACTCGCGCGGTCAATTATTTGCGTCCTTACGACGAGGCGAACGTAAAAGGCAAACGAAACGGTTCTTATCGTTACAATCGCGGTACCACGGCTATTCTAACGAAAACCGTAATTCCGATCGTCGTTGAAGAACAAACGGTGCGAAAAATCGACACCGAATCAATGGACACGTCTTCGTAAATCAACGCACGTCCTAACAAATACCACTTTTATAATATTTAATTCCGTTTAAAAATCGATTTCGTTGGTTATTATTTTTTTTTTCTATTTTTTTTTGTTCTACGAAAAAATTGAAAATAATAAAAAGTCTGTTGGAGACACACGGAAATGGAAATTCTCTTTATTTCTATTGGTTTTTTACGTACACTTGTGGCAAAAATTATCGAGCCAGGCGAAATTTTAGAAAAACAAGAATTACTTTTGTCTTTGAACGTCGACAACTTCGCGACGAAGCAAGATAGAAAGTTTTTTGAAGCGCCATTGGAAAGCTTATGAATATTTGGATCTATTGATGTTGTCTAAATAATGTTTTCATCGCTAAGCACTGAGATATTGTGAAAAAAAGATTGGGAAAAATCGAATTTTTCCGGAATTTTTGTATCTTTACTTCGACTCATGGCCGAAGTTAGAAATTTTTTTTTAGAAATTTGAAATTTCTCACGTCTAATCTCTGAAACTTTACCTGTAATTCGAGCCCAAAAAGTATGGAAAAGCTTCACGAGATGTTGAGTTATCGTGAAAATTGTCCAGGGGCGCGTGAATCGATCGCACGAGTCGACCGCACAATTTCCATGATATCTCAAGAACCCGTAAAGATTTTCCATACTTTTTGGGCTCGAATTACAAGTAAAGTTTCGGAGATTATCCGTGAGAAATTTCAAAATTCCAAAAAAAAAATTTTCCGAGCTTCGACCTTAAGTCGAAGTCAAGATAAAAAGTATCTGAAAAAATCCGATTTTTTTCTAATCTTTACACGCTATCTCAATGCTTATCAATGAAAATATCATCAAGAAAATATCAATGGATTCAAAAATTGATAAGCTTTTCAATGGTGCTAAAAAAAAAATTCCATCTTCCTTCTTCGCGAAACGATCGACGTCCATAGACAAAAATAATTTCCTCGAGCTTGCCCCCCTCAACGACCCCACAATTCCCAACAGCAGCTCCACAGTTACACGCAAGCCAACGAACAAAATTCTCTCAAAACAATCCTGCGGATTGTTTCAATCTTTGTCTCCTCCATGACGGTAATTTTTCAAATTCCGCGGGATTCATTTTAAAAATCGTCGTAAAATCGTCGTAAGTAAGATGCATTTCTTTTCTAGAAACATCGACTCCGGATGGTAATTGTTCGGGTTCGTTTTTCAATATTCTAAGTGGATATTTGACAAAACCGTCGAAATTCGACGTCGTGGATTTATCGGGAATCGTGCGAACGATCGTCGATTCGTCGTCGCGCAGAGAAGCTCGTAAAACGTCGAACGATTGATAATCGCGAAGAAGATTGTGATTCCAATTGTCGAAAAGTCCGATGAACGTCGGTGGTTCGAATCCTTGTCTGACGACGGAAATCGTCGTGTTTCTGTCGCGTCCTGCCGGATGTCCGTACAAAAACGTCGTTGCGTTTTCGACGCATTGTCGCAGAGTCTTGACGATCGCGTGATTACCCAGCCAGACCCAGATAACGCTTCCGGCGTCCAGGATCCAAGCGGATTCGGGCATCAGACTGCTCTGCGCGAAACCGAGAACTTCCTCGCCCGTGAATATTCCATCCGTCACGGAACATTGGTAAAGATGACGGGCGTTGTCCTCGCCGCAATCGGTTGACTCGGTTCCGTACGCACCGCGTCCTGGAATCGGTTTGGAAATTGCTTGTTGAATGGTTTTTTTTTTTTTTTTTTTTTTTTTTTGTTATTTGATTTGTGTTTTTTGATTCGGTTTTGAGGGATTTTTGGACGGTTAGGAACGTTGAGGAATTTATTGGGATTGTTTTTTAACGATTTTTGTTGATTGTGGTTAGTAGAATTATACGAATACGTATAATAATAATAATTATTATTATCATGATTATTGTGATTATGATGAAACAAAATGAGATAAATCTAACAGGAATAATTGAAAAAATTAATTTTATATGTATAAGTATACAATTCTATATTATATATATTGTAACAAAAAAGTACCCCCCTGACACCCCCAATCTATATATATTTATATTATTAATTATATATATATCTATATAATTAATTTTTATAATTATTCGTATCAGATGTATCTCATTTTGTTTTATTTATATTATTATATGATTTATTCATTTTTAGAATATTCATACTATATTTAACTTATCGTATATGCTTATTATATGTATATACGGGGAGGAACGTCCCAAATCACCGAAATTGAGAAATTCTTCTTATAAAATTGGATTGGTCCTCATTTTCCTAATTTTTATCTTCAATTTCCAATAAAATTCGAGTCTCTTGTAATCTACTAATCTACTAGTAGTCTAGTAAACTACTAATCTACTTGTAAAAAAAATAATTTAATCGATTTCACAATAAAAGTCGGTATACCAATTATTTACGATAAAAAAATGATTTTCTATTATTTACTTTAAAAAAAAAAATCAAATAATCGATGTTCTATGCAAAGACGTCCCCACATAAATATATATTGATATGCATTTGCATCATTCTACTAAACAAGACCCAGCTAATATATGGGGCATTCCATGGAAGATCGACCAACTTCTGGCGGTCATTTTTTAGATCGTTTTCATAATTTTTTATTCGAAAGTACTCATCAAAATAAACGAACCTAATTTTTTTCAAATTTTTAAAAAATATATTTTTTGAGATTTTTTTTTAAATTAAAAAAAAAATAATATCCGTTTTTTTTCGCCTGAAAAAATTCACAGAATTCTTATGAATTATAAGGAAATTTTCAAACGCTATTGCAAGATGGAGCTTTCAAAACTACCGGAGAAAAAAAATAAAAATCAAAAAATTGTATACGTGACAAATGCAGCACCAATATCCACACCCACCATTCGCCACATTTGTTGGCGAATTTTCCGATTTTCATTTTTTTTCTCGGGTAGTTTTGAAACTTCCATCTTGCAATAGCGTTTGAAAATTTCCTTATAATTCATAAGAAATTCGTGAATTTTTTCAGACGAAAAAAAACGGACATTCTTTTTTTTATTTAAAAAAAAAAAAAAAAAATCTCGTAAAGTAAATTTTTTTTTAAATTTAAAAAAAATTGGGCTCGCTTTGTTCGATGAGTACTTTCGAATAAAAAATTATAAAAACGATCTAAAAAATGACCGCCAGAAGTTGATCGATCTGTCATGGAAAGCCCCATATATTTTCGATTATCTGCCGGTTAAAATACTCATAAACTGATCTCAACGACTCCGGTAATTTTTCTCGTGTCATTCCAAACCCGTAAAATCGCAAGAATATTTTTCAACCGTAATTTTCGAACGTTGATGGACAATTACCTCCCAGTTGGTCCCAAAATTCGTCGTGCTCTTTGCCCTCGGCGACGAGGGGCGCGGTGCTGGGCGCGAGTCGTCTCGAGGCTTCTCTGGCGTCGCCGGTGCTGCGTCCTCCGCACCAGACGTACGGACAAGTGGAAAAAAGTATGAACACTCCGCCGGAATCGAGACTGCTGGCTCGCAATGGTCGTTCCACGGCTTTCGACGTGTACGGCGTCGAGCCGAAAACCCTTACGAGATATTTCTTCGGCGCTGAAAAATTTTTTTTTATCAATATTCCTTCAAACGAATTTCGTCGGATGAACGTGATTAGAAATTGGTTCATAGAAATTTTGTAGCGAATTCTTACGAAAATCTTGATGCTGTCCAGCGAGTATTCTCAATTTTCCACCGTAAATCTGCAAGAGATGAGGAGGTTCTCTACCCTGCGGGGCTTTGACGAGTTGGGCGTTCGTTTCTTCGGCCAATCTGCAAGCCGCTTCCAGAGCGGCTTCCCTGTCGATTCCCGTCGAATGAGCTCCCTCCCAGCAGTATATCTGTCGCGTGAATCAACGGAAAACGCAAGAAAAAAACGTTGAATAACAAAATGAAAGACAAAAAAAAATTGTTCTATCAACTCGCCGCCTTAATGGATGGACCGTGGGCAAAAAATTGATAAAAAATGAGAACGAATGACTGCATAATTTCAGAACGCGTTCAACCGTTCTCGTTTCAAACCCGAAACATCAATGGCGGCCGTGAAAACTGCATTACAGTTTTCGTTACCGACCGAGTAAACCGCGAATCCTCACAAAACAAAAAAACTCAATATTCCTTCATTTAAAAAAAACGAAAAAAATAAAACCTACGATAGATCTTCGTCTCCGACCGTATCCGTACTTGTAGCACATGACGTAACAAACACCAGCGTAATAAATTCCGCGTGAATCAACGGAAAACGCAAGAAAAAAACGTTGAATCACAAAATGAAAGACAAAAAAAAATTCTTGTATCAACTTGCCGCCTTAATGGATGGACCGTGGGCAAAAAATTGATAAAAAATGAGAACGAATGACTGCATAATTTTAGAACGCGTTAAACCGTTCTCGTTTCAAACCCAAAACATCAATGGCGGCCGTGAAAACTGCATTACAGATTTCGTTACCGACCGAGTAAACCGCAAATCCTCACAAAACAAAAAAACTCAATATTCCTTCATTTAAAAAAACGAAAAAAATAAAACCTACGATAGATCTTCGTCTCCGACCGTATCCGTACTTGTAGCACATGACGTAACAAACACCAGCGTAATAAATTCCACGATCTTCGATCTCCGTCATGCCAATTTTTCCGCCAACTCGCCAAACGGTTTTCTCGCCGTTTCCATCGTCCACGAGTTGACAGTCCGCGGCCATTCTCGGTCTTTCGCTCATGTAATCCGGTTCGAAACTCGGCGGAAGCGTTAACGGACGAATTCTCGTTTCTTCCCAACTCTTCAGCAATGATTTCATCTCTTCCGGTTCTTCGGCTTCGATCGCTCTAGCCACGGGAACGCTCGAGCTGTAACCTTTCTTCTTCACGAAACCACGAGCATTTCTCACAGCTTCCAATTGTTCCCGCGCATTAACGTCGCGTCCCACCCACGCCCAAACTCCGGCTTCCCCGCGATCCAACAAAAATACCGATCCCGAATCCAAATCACCGCGTAATATCGGTCCGGATTTCAATTCCGCGACTTTGTACTTTCCGGATTGCTCGCTGCATCTGTAAAGTTTTATCGGATTCGGTGGATAACCGGATTTACCGATTTCCGGTAAGATCGATCTGTCCGAAGGATTCAAAAAAGACTCGAACAATTTCTTGTCTTCGTCATTGACGGACGTTTGCTCGTAACCGTCTTCGACGATGACGATTCTGACGTTGTTGTTTTCCTTACGGGCTTGAAGAATCGTCGCGGCGTGTCTTTTGTGCAGAGGATCGGCCATCGAACCCAACCACAAGAAGATGACCCCGTGCGATTGCGCGTTGAGAATTATAACGTCGCGGGAAGAAAAATTTTCCCATTTCACGCCGTTCAATTCCGTGATTATGGGAATTGTCAGACCCGTGATTCGATGAAGGGTGCAAATCGGGGTTTCGAAGTGATTTCGTTCGATGATGAATTCTTGACGAAAATAAGCGAGCAGACGGGGACTCTCTCGTCCCTCGGATTCACGGGATAAAATTGTGGCTGAAACCTGAGAATCGAGTTCGGCCGCTCGCAATGCTGCCGCACCGGAAATCGTGGAGTCGCAAGTCGAACCGATCCAAAAATGTATCGCTCGCACGGAGTTGTTGGGTTTTACGTCTTTTGTCTGTAAAAATTATTATTTTATGTTGAGAAATAATAATAATAATAATAGTAC
>OZ020176.1:7548782-7581076 GCA_963971145.1 Sussaba pulchella
CTGCGTAGATGATGTAAGCCGATTCGGATAGGAAGTAACCCATTTTGTTTCTCGATACGCTGATTGCTCGCAATCCCTGTAAGAATGAACACGTGCATTCGTAAATAAAAAATATATAAATATACGTACATGTTGATTATATAATTGAAATTTTTATTAATACATGAAAAAAAATATTGTTAATAATATCAATAATTGATCGATTCGTATCAATAATATTGATATAATTGTAAATAATTTGTTTCACGAACAAAATAGCTCCTCGAATGTGCAAAAATAAGGAAATGTCACGGACCGACCGATTGAAGGCCGCTTTATTCTTTCTACATCATTTATTCATTCATTTCCGGTTCCAATTACTTGCCTCGATTTTCCAGACGAGAAAAACGGTACGATTTTTCGGGACGCTTCTGAAGACATCGCTGCCGGAATCGTCGGAGCAGGAACTCCTGTCGTCCTGTTCAAATAATAATAATAACGATAACAATAATGATAATCAATCACAAAACGAAGAAATATTCCTTCGACCATTCGTTTCATAATTCTCTAAAAATTCGCGGCGAGAAACCTTGAGCCGATCGCCGACTTATCGATTGTAATCCATCAAACGACGTTGTTTAGAAAACTACAATGACGCACGCGAAACAACAAACGCCCCCCCCCCCTCTCCACCACCCACAAACCGAAGAAATCGTTTAAAAAATGCGGAAAAAAAGCCATTCGAAAACATCCCCTACCTTCACGGGAAATTCGAAGATCATCTCGGTTTCTCGCGAAGCTGATACAGCTTCACAATCCGAGTGATCGCCGTCGCTCCAAAAAATCCCCAGCGCGTCCAAGAATAAATAAATCCACCCGCTTCCTCACCAAAAAATTCTCAATCCAATCGCACTTCGCCCCCTCCCAATACCCCCGAAACAACCAAAAAAATCCTCGAAGGCCCGACGGCGAAGAAAAAAAATCCACACATAAAAAAAAAAAAGATGCGATAAATCGAACGGTTCGTCGTCGCAACTTCGAACGCGCGGCTGAAGTCTGCGGTTGCCAGCTGAAAACTGGAGCGTACGAGAAAACCCGGCGCCGCGTTATAATACGATCTCTCACGAGGACTCGATCGCGCCGCAACTTTGCGAACGTCTTGCATATAACCATGTACACGGGATACACGTACATACACGCTTATATACATATATACATAGGGTTGCAACGTTATCCGTTCGGGTAGAACACACCGGTAAGTATCATTACGGCCGTCCTCCGCTCGTACGCGCATAACCGAACACCTTCGTACCGATAATACCGCAATGTTTTTCAAAGACGTCGAGAAATGCCGGCCTCGCGTAAACCATCGAGATCTTCGCCGTGAATTCACGCACACGAGCTTGGGGTCTAATTTGCCGCATCGCGGTTTTTCACGCGCACGAAGAAACGTCGGTTTCAATTCGTTGTGTGGCTTTTATCCGGGATAACGTGGCTCAGCACAGTTTTTGAGCGAACAAAACGGATCGCGGTGAATCGCGAAAGTGCAAATGAGGATGCCACGGTTGGTTTGAATCCGACCGAGGCGATTATTCACTTCGCTCGCGGTGAGCGAGAAAATCACGGATACGTGTCCTCCGGGCCCTCGGAGAACGTTGCCCTGATAGAGGGAGAAAAAGGGAGAGAGAATGAGAGGGAGAGAGACGGAGGAAGAGAACCGTTGAGGTCACGGTGCGAAGTTGTTGCGGCGAAGATGAGGAAGAAGAAGAAGAAAGGGAAGAAGCGGAGAGATAATTAATCTTATCGTAGTACTATTATGTGCAGGATATATTGTTTTATCGTTTATTTAGGTTGGTATTTCGTCGAGGAAGTAGCTTCGGATGACGATGAGTTGAAGATGATAATAATGAATTACTTGAGGCGGTTTTATTTGTTTGGAGCATTCCATTGTCTGTTTTTTTCTGGATGTTTTCGGAGAAGAAGAAGAAGAAGAAATGGAAAAATCAGAGTACTGTTATCGTAGGTCAAGGATTTGCGCGAGAACTTATTATTTCTCTTATTTATATGTCGAGAAAGCGGTTTATTCTGAGTTGAAGATAATAATAACGGAGCATGTGAGGCAGACTCACATGATTTAACTCGAGCGTTCCATTGTGTGTAGTTTTCTTCTGGGTAATTTCGAAGAAGACGACGAAGAAGAGGATAGAAAGAAGGATGGGAAGAAGAAGATATGGAAGGAGAAACGAGCACTCTCACTGTAGGTCAGGGATACTTGAAAGAATTTTTTTTCTTCGATCCATTCGTCGGAGAAAATCGGTTACTCTGAGTAGAAGATGATAATAATGAAGTATGTTAGGTGCTTATTTATATTTGGAGTACCGATTAACCGTTGTCTTCCTGTGGCTATTCTTGAAGGGGGCGAAGAAGAAGAGAGAGACGAAGGAAAAGAAGAAGAAGATGAAGACAAAGGAGATTAAAAACAAGAAGAAGAAGAAGAAGAGGAAGGAGACGAAGGATAAAAGAAAGAAAATGAAGACAAACTACATGAAAAAAGTGAAGAAGAAGAAAACGAAAAGAAAGAAGGGATGAACACCCTTGCAGTCCGTCAAGGATCCTCCGCATAACTTTTTTCCTCTATTTATTCAGTAAAAAAATAACTTCCTCGATGCATTCCGAAATGTAGCGTGATTAGAAGAACGATTCTAGGTGACGGAACATGATAATAACGAGGTACGTAAGTCAAACTCATTGATTCGCACAACCTTATTAACCGTCATCTCCCTCCAGCTATTCTCAAACAACCCTAAAAACAACCCTAAACCGAAAAAGAAAACCCGACAAAGACAAACAACTCGAAAAAGAAAACACTCTCACTCCCACCTAACCCTAAATAACATTTCTTCCTCCCTCTATTCCCCAAACACCCAAAAAATCCTCCCCCACACCCCCAATAAGAACCACACGATCTCTTCGAATCACTTCCCGTCCCCGACGATAACACCAAACCATCCAAACCCGAACTCACTCGTTTGGAGAATCCCATTTTTCTTTATCTTCGACTCCCAATCGAAAATCCAGCTTCAAGCCATTCGTCCTCTTTATCCCCTTCTTCCTCCTCCTCCTCAGTTATCTATCCTCCGCCGAAATAACGCAAGATCCTCTCCAGGAGTCTCAACTCCAGCACCAGCAACACCACGACGAGATCAGACCCACTGCGGTGTAACACTGCGAGGTTCTAACTGTTCACTGGCAACTGACACGTTATTTTCCTCGGCGGAGAAATAATAAAAAAAAAAAAAAGAGAAAAAGAAAAAAGAAACCATAGCCGTGTGGCTGTGGAACAGAGCCAGGGTTCTCGTCCGGAAGCGGGCCCGGAACTCGGTGCGGCCACCCGTGACCGACGGGCCACCTCATGAATACACCGAGCCACATCCGAGCCCAACCGTGCGGCAGAACCAACGTCGGGGCCATCCTCGAAGCGATATGTACAACCGGCGAGAGAACCCCTCTTTGCCAACACATGCGGGCTTTCGTCATGTTTCAACGTAATGGCGAACGAACGAGCAACGCGTTATCCAAAGCACCTGCTCTCTCTTCGCGTGTTACAATGACAAACGAAGAATGGAAGACGACCGGGAACGAGAGTGAGAGAGAGAGAGAGGGAGAGAGAGAGAGAGAGAGGGATGGGAAGAGATGATGAAGAGAGCGACGAAGAGACTCGTGGACTCGTCGCGGACGAGTGATCGAGCGTATATGCGCGAAGCCATGAATTCCATCATAGATTCGTGGCGACGAAGAGGGAAGAAACGTTGCCCTGGCTCGTTATTTTCTCCAGGAAATTGTTGGGTGATTAAATTCTTACGTAGTTACGGGCTTGGTTTGAATGGGTTTGGGTGTGGATTCGGGTTATCGTCTTCGGGCTTGTTGGAGAGGTGGAGCATGGAGTTTTTTTTCTTTTGCTTTTTCTTTTTTTTGAGGGAACACTTGTAGGTCATCGCGAAGGGTTGGCGGCGGTTGGGGGAAGGTCGGAAGCGGCGATGAGCGAGTGGTGGTGTAAAGAATAATTTTTAAACAGGAAGGAAAGAAGCGATCGATGATAATTTTTTTATGATAATTTAGGGATTTTTATGAAATGATTCTGAGACTTTGAAGTGTTTGGAAGGTTTCTGGAATTCGAAACAATTTGGAAAATCAATGAAAAAAATTTAATTATGGTTTATGTTAATGGAAATAGGAAGTTGGGTAATTAATTTCTGTCATTTTTTTATTTTTTTCTCTCGCAATTTTGGGATTCGTTGGGTAAAGTATATATATATTAATTTACATATATATATTTTTATATATTAATTTTTATGAGTTTTCTTTCGTTTGATATTGGAGTTCCAGGAGGCAAAAAAATTCATTATCGACATCTGCTCTGTTTCGTTTTTCGTCATAGTAAAAAAACTACGAAAACAGAAATTCAAAATGAATTTTTTCGTCTCTTAAAACTTTCATTCCAAAACCCTGAAAATGTCATCAAATAGGTTTGTAGAGCGAGAAAATGACTCCTGAGTTTATATGCATACATATAAACTTTACCCCACAAATTACAAAATGGCGGTAAAAAATAAAATACAAAAATGGCGGGAATTTATCGCACAACCTGATAAATTAATTATCGAGCGTTTCTCGCGTGTACTCTTAACGGATAGAAACTTTTTCCTCGTTAACCACACTCTCTCCCTCTCACCCACACACACACACACCAAAGAAAGTATATTTGTATTCTTCGAGAGTATAACAATGGAAAAAAAATAACGAGCGAGCGCATAGGAGCTGTGAATGACGTTCTCTTTTCCTCGTCGACGAAAGTAACGACGTTTCGATCGATGACAGCTGATATAATTCGCTCGCAAAGCCGTGAAAAAATAAGCAAACTTCGTTCCAGCCTCCCTTCAACAAGAATTAAAATGGCGAATGCCTGATGGATTGGCGAAATCGTGAATCCGATTACTCGAGCGGTAAGTCGAGAATGTACAATTTTTGGAAACGATAAATCCACGTCCGAATTTTTTGATTCTCAAAGCTTTATTCCTTTACGATTTTAATTCTTTTTTTTCACGGATGTCTTATGGACAGTCGATGATTTGCATTTGGACGAGAACAGACTTTTGGCTAAATCCAGAAGCGACGCGAGTATATTCAACCTCGGAGGCTGCGACGTCTTTGAGGAAAACGAGGCAAGATATTAGCAAATATACAAAATTTAACGAAAAATTAATTATCATTCTTATTAATTATTTCTTATTCTTGTTATTAATTATTTTTTATTCTAATTTCTTATTCTTCTTATTTATTATTTTGAATTCTAAATTCTTAGTCTTCTGATTATTATTGTTAATTCTAATTTCTTATTCTTCTTATTATTATTTTTAATTCTAAATTCTTATTCTTCTTATTATTATTTTTAATTCTAATTTCTTATTCTTCTTGTTATTATTTTGTAATTCTTACTTCTTATTTTTTAATCTTATTATTCTAATTAATTAGAAAGATTAATCGTTCATTCATTTTTTATTTTTTTCGTGGTTAGATTGAATTATGCGGAGCCAAGGATTCGAGAAATTTTGCTTCGGTCTTCGATAGTCTTCGATTGGGAGCTTCCGAGGATTTTAAGGAAGATATGATAACGCCGTTCGACGATCGTGGAACGCAAACGTGCGAATGCCCGAATTGCGTCGAGAGCGATGATCCGTCGAAGGGAATAAGAAGTCGCGAGATATCTTCGATGCGGCTGGTCGTTCAGGGACCGGAAATACTAAATTATCAGGTTTAGATTCGTTCATTTGTGTTTTTACGGGGATTTGTGAAGTTGTTTGCGGGGAAATTGAGGGATTTTCATGATTTTTTAAGCCACGTAAAAATAATTTTTTATTATAAAATTTTATTTTAATTAGACATTATTTAATATCATTTTATAATAAAATAATGTCGTTGATCTTTCCGAATAAAAAATCTGAATTCAATCGGAAATCTCAAAATCTGAATCTGATTTTTCTAAATTTTTGAGATCTTAAAAATTATGTTTTCAATCCAGAAATTATTTAAAAAATCAAAATTTCCCTGAACTCTTTATATATAAACTGCGTTTAATACTATTAATTATTTATTATACTAACAAAATCTCTATTTTTTTTTTGTTTTGATAAGTGATTAATTAAAAAAAACGTGCTTTGGTACAACGGCAATAGTTCCCCCAAAATTGAAATATTTCTCATGAAAAAATGCATACAAGTACCCCAATATATGTAGCAATTGATGCTGTACAGTAGATTCCAATAAAACTACGTCAACATTCCCAAAAAAATCCTGAATATTCCTTAATTTCGCTGCAAACTAGCTTAAAAAAAAAACAACCCCTTGAAGAAAAAAAAAACGTCACAGCCAATGGAATCGTCGCAATTTTTTCTCCAGGGCTTTCAGCACGATCCTGAGGACATAGCTCGATACTGGAAAAAAGATTCTCGCATGTGGCTCTGGAAATCCGTGCGTCTGGCGCGCCGAAGAATCGACGAATCCGGAAAAACCTCGCCAATGTTGTGTCCTACAAAAACCGAACGCCAAGAACTCGACGAACTTTGACTACAAAATTCGATCGAATCGAAAAATATATATTATTCTCTTTTCTTTTTCTTTTTTGCTATGATTTTAGAGCGATGGAATGTTGAAAAATAAAACGACGATCGTCGTTAACGTTCACGATCGTTTATTTTTCTTTATTTACAATGACCGGAGGAAACAATTCGATACTTTTGTCTATGTTGACGTCGCGAGACGTTGAATCGCGCGAATCGCTGATGATGGAATGAGGATTTTCGATTGTTATTTTATTTTTATTTTTTTTTCGAAGATGAATTTTGTCCGGAATTTTTATCCGCAACGTTCGACGGTCTCGAGAACATTTCCGAGTTCGATGTTTTCGCCGACTTCGAACCGTGCGAAATCCAAAATTTCCACTTGCGAGTCGATCAGAACTTGTTGGACCGTCAGGGAAGGATCGAGAAGGAATTCTTGATAAATCATTGCGGTCTCGTCGTCGGCATTCGCTGCTGGTTCGTCGATTTCCGGGCGGCCAATTGTCGTCGGGTTCATTCCTGAATATTCGTTACGAAAATTATTGTATCGAACTAAATAATTACTCGTTTGATTAGTCATCATTGTGCCAAAAATATATAATTTATTTAATATGACTTGAATTTTATTGATTAAAATTAATGAAAAAATTTGATAAACAATCGAATACTTTTATCCTTGATATTATTTTTGTATTAAGAAATAACGAAATAATAATTGTAGAATAAAGATTGATAATCCAATTTTCCACAGATAAAATTAATTCAATTTCATTCAATACCAATCAAATAAAATAATAAATATAAAAAAATTAATTTATTACCTTCCATTACTCATCGATCAATCAATTTTATTTATTATCCTTTTTCTTATTGTTCAATTCAATTTAATCCCATTTTATTCTTAAAAGTTGGCTCAAAAATCTTCTTATTCTACAATTATTCATTTCCCATTTATACATCCTAAAAATAATAATCGTAGAATGAAAAAAATTAATTAAATCTCATTCAATACTAATCAAATAAAATAATAAATATAACCAAATTAATTTACTACCATTAATTATTCATCGATCAATTAATTTAATTCATTTTCCATTTTATTATTATTAAAATCAACTTAATTCCATATTTCCACACTTTCTCATTCTTCAATTATTATAATTTTCCCACTTATCAATACCAAAAATAATAATCGTAGCTTGAAAAAAATAAATTAAAAACAAAGTGAAAAAAATGGCATTCGTCGTACTAACCGATGATATGCTGACACAGCTGTGTGCCGAGAAGTTCGTCGTTGTTGGCGGATTTGTAAGCGAGAATGGCTCCGTATTTTCCGAAAGAAGCCGGCAACGGATCGACGGGAGCTGGATGAGTGCAACCGGCGAGTTTGACGTCCGGATGAACGCTCACGCACAAAGCTCGTCTCACTCCTATGTTCTCGCCCACGCTGCCGATGATCAAGGCCGAATGATCGCCCAAAGTTTTGCCATCCGCGGCTTGCAAAATTTTTATAGCTTCGGCGTCCAACGAGCTTCGATTTATCAATTCCGTCGTGGTAATTTCAGCGGCTTTCTTCAAAATCGCAGCTACGGCGGTTCCGGCCAGGCCTTGAAACTGCTTGTTACGAGCGACGAAATCCGTTTCGCAGTTGATTTCCAAGAGCGCGCCGCGATTCTTGTCGACCATTACCGCGACCAAACCCTGAGCGGTGGTTCGGCCTTGCAGCTTCTGGGCTTTGGACCAACCGAGAGCCTGAGCTTGTTCTTTCAGCCATATCTCAGCCTGGAACGATGAAAAAAAATCGTTCGGGATGTATAAAACATTATAAAACGCGTTACGTCGCATAAACTCGCTTCGACTGTCCAAAGATTACCCAAAGATTGCGCAAAGCCCACAAAAATGATCACCAAAGATTATTCCTCTCATCGCAAAGACATCTCCCAAATTATGTAATCGCTAATCCTTGCCGTACCTTTCCCAAATCATTTTCGTGCAGTTCCAAAGCCTTTTTGCAGTTCGAAAACGTGAAACCCGTCTTCTTGCGAAGCTTGGCCAGCAGAGACTTGCTGGAAGCCTGGCAAAGTACGCTATTCGTGTGAACGAACCGATGAAACCCTCTGAATATCATCTGCACGACATAAATCAAGATTATTTTTTTAGGTTATACGTTCTTCTTCGAGGTTATGTCAACCGATATACCGAATTCAAACCCATCATCCGGACCAAGTCAAAACCCTTTGTTTACAAAACGATCACAAAAACCCAAACAAAAAAACAAAAACACAACGGAGAACACAAAGATCCGCGGATTTCCCTTCGTATTCGTCCAATCGATCAAACTATGTTGCTTAGAAACTGCAGTCAATTGCAATTTCGCTTGCACCGAGTTTCAACCGCGTATATTTCTCGCAACCCGGTCTTTTCTCTCGTTCACGTGCGGAATGATCGTCCAACACAGTCGCGAAATTCGTGACAATCGTGATTGAAAATTGTTTAACATAAAAAAACGTTTTTGCGGACTTGTGACGGATTTTGCGTTTGTCGAAGAATAAAAATAAAGCGATAAGTGGACATTTTTGTGATCGTACCGTGCGTACGAAGGCTCGAAGAATCAGAAGAGAAGCGTCAAGCACTGAACCTCTACCCCACCCTCTACCGGGTGTGCGGATTACGATGATAACGCAATCGGTCGAAGACTGAGAAAAAATAAAATGAAAAATATGTGACGATTATTCAATTCACATAATTCATTATTATTATTATTATTGTTATTATTATTATTTTTATTGTTGTTGTTGTTGTTGTTATTATTATCATAATTATTATTTCTAAATACTAACAATCTTAATGAATCACATTATTCCCATCTATAATCCATAATTGAATATTCGAGCCCATTAATCTTCAAATAATTACGAAGTTATAGAAAAAATTATTATTATTATTATTATTATTATTATTATTATTATTATTATTATTATTATTATTATTATTATTATTATTATTATTATTATTATTATTATTATTATTATTATTATTATTATTATTATTATTATTATTATTATTATTATTATTATTATTATTATTATTATTATTATTATTATTATTATTATTATTATTATTATTATTATTATCATTATTATTATTATTATTATTATTATTATTATTATTATTATTATTATTATTATTATTATTATTATTATTATTATTATTATTATTATTATTATTATTATTATTATTATTATTATTATTATTATTTCTATTATTTCTATTATCATTATTATTCCTATTATTATTAAAATATGGAGAATAAAAGATGCACAAAGAATCAACGAAATCCCGAAAAATCTGCCAAGCGACCGTCGACGACCTTGACCGATTTGAAGGACGTAAAGGTCGAACCGCTCTTCGCACTTCCGGATAATCTGATGGATCCTTCCAGCTGCAAACGTTTTCGACAAAAGCTCGACAATGCGACCATAGCAAAGGAAAGAACGAAATATTTTCACGAAAATTCGTACACCGGAAAACGTTTGAAAAAGGAAAATTTCCGTCGTTACATCGTCGGGCTTGTAACGAAACCGGAAATGCCCGAAGGAGTGGATCTGAAGAATGATAGGGACATAAACAAATACTCGAATTATATAAGAAACGGTATTGATACCATTCACGTGAATTCGATGGATGTGGAAACGATGGAGAACATCGTGAATTTGATTCCGAAAAGTTTGACGCGGAGATTCGACAATTATGTGAAGACGTTGATTAAGGAAGTCAGCGAGGATTTTATCGTGGCGATTAAGAAGTCGATCGTGGAATTCGTACTGAGCGATCCTTATCGGGAAGAAGTCGCGGATGAAGTTGGTTATTTTATTTGGTGTAATGAAAGGAGTAAACGTTTTTGGCAGAAAAATATTCTATAGCCATTATATATGCGTAATATATAATGTATTCTGTATGTTTTCTTATAAATTATGTATGAGCTATTCCATAGAATAATGGACAACTTTGGGCTTTACTAGCTAGGATCTTTGTGATATTTACAATTAAGATTTTTTCCATTTATTTCGTTTTCTTTTTTTTCAAGTATTTCTTTCACTTTCTTTCGCTGTTAAAAAAATATATCGATAATTAGTTTTGACGTGAAATCGTCTCAGCTTTTCGAAAAAAATGCCTGTTTTTTATTTCGACCCTCGAAAATTCATTAGAATCGAATTTGAAAGTTAAAAAGCTGTTGATTGAATTTTCGCATTTTAATTTATCCTGGCAGTTTTTACACAGAACCAAACCAACTTCGACACTTTAAACGTGAAATTCTCTCAGCTTTGTGAAAAAAAACATTAATTTTATATTTTAGACCGACAAAAAGTCAAGTAATAACAGAAATCAGGTTTTTATCATACAAACCTATTTTTCAGGCATCGCGCAAGTCTTTGAAAAATGAAACGATGGAATGGCTCATATAAAAAACCCTGCTTCTGAAACTTTTGATCGATCAATCAATTTTGTTCCTTGCTTGAGATTCTTTCGTTCTTTCAGTTATCTTTCTTAGTGGATAATAATAATAACAGATTGACGCTAGGGAGTGGAGGAGAGGACGAGATGCGAGGACGATAAACATTGCGTCGTTCGACGTGCGATATGCACCCTCACAGACAGTCTGTATCTGTTGAATCCTTGCATGAGGCAAACCCTCGAACTTTGGATACGGGATTGGCGGTACGTTGAATAAAAATAACAGAGACAACAATAATAATAATAGCTACATCACTTCAAAAATAAACCCAAAAAAAAAAATCATTCACTCGCAAATTTCCACGATAGATCCTTCCGATTGATCGATCTCGACGTGATAAGAGCGTACGAAGAAAGCTGGGATTTGTCGGACTTTCAAAATACGATATTCAATCAGATACAGGCTAGAAGAGAAATTCTCAATACTCGCTGGTTCGCCAATATACAAAACATATTTCTCGTGGTAATTTTTTTCTCAAAGATCTTCCATGTCTTCCTACATTTTCAATCTCCAAAATACAATTCTTTCCTATTAAAATACACAAATACAATTCGTACAAATCAAAATGGCGGCACGTGAATTTTTTAAATACTTTTTTTTGTCGTTATTTAGAATAATAGAAAAAATTTGGTGCCAAGTCCTTTGTTGAGAAAACGTTTTAAGAGTTTCTTCAACTGCGCTTGCACGACGATGGAGGCTCAATTGTTGGCCATTTGCAAGGACACGTTGCAGGATTTGATGGAATACATCATGAATCGTTGTTCCAATCGTGGTTTCAAATTAAACGTCATCGTCAAATCCAAAGATCTCGTTTACGATCCTCCGATAAAATATTTCAAGGACGTGATTTGCAGCATCCTTGACGCCGCCGTCGACGCTGTCGCGGGTTTTGACAGGCTCGAGACTCAGCTCTATCTCGATTGGTCGGGACCTCGTGGTGTTCTCAAGGTCGACGAATTAATTAACGAATAAAAAATATTTTTCACGTCGATAATCGTCGATTTTTCTTTTGATCGATCTTTCAATTGCAGCCGAAGTTATCGAAAACGACGATCGAGGGCTACAAAAAAGACATCAGTGACTTGCTGGAGCTGCAGAAAATTGAACCAGAAAAAATAATCGACGACCTACGATCGTATATATTTAAAAAAAAAATTTATTCATTTTTCTAGGATTTTTTGAAGTTCTGAATGATTTTTTTCTCCTGCGTTACAAAAATTTGCAGCTACGCGAAATTCTACAACGACGAAGAATCGAACAAAGTCAAAGCTTTTCTGTCGGACAGCGCGAAGACGATTGACGATTATCACGAAATGATCGCGTATTATCACGATAACGTCGGTAAAATTACCATAGAAATCGACAAAACCGTCTTCGCCGGGCTGTTCGAGATAAATCTTCGACAATTTATCGAATCCATTGTTCAGGCAGTCGGAAGCTGTGAGAAAATGTTGATCGATTATTTAATAACCGAATATCAAACGAAAGCAAAATCGTAAGTACATCGGCGTTGAAAAAAAAATTTTGAAAATACGTTTGACTAGGATATTAATTAAAAATTATAATTATGACAATAATCATTGAAAAAAACAGATAATGATGGGAAAAAAAATATTATTGAAAGAGAAAATTACGACGTTCAATTATAATCGAATAAATATAAATCATCAGCTTTACATTATTTTTTTTTATTAAGTACCGGCGACGAATATCAGGCGATCGCCGATAAAGCTCTGAGCCATCCTCAGAATACCTCCGCTCTCATGGACCTCATAGAATTCGTAAAAACCGCTGAGGACTCTTCTCTAAAAGCTCTAGAACTCAGACTCCAACAGATTCTAGAGAGTATCAGCTTCCTATCCGAATATTCGCTCCTAACCGATGCCGAAATCAAGATCAACAACGCAGCTTTTCAGTGGTACCACCGAATGCCAAAAATCTTGGAGGACAACAGACGCGTCGTCGAGATAAAAACCCAAGAGTTTCAGGAAGCTCTCAAAGGCAATAAGAGCTCACAAATTTCTCACCCCTCCGGCAATTTCTCCCTCTCTACTCAAAAACCGTCATCAAACGATTATTGTAATGTTCTCCAGGAAGATATCAAAAATTCGAGGAAGAATTGGAATCCTACGCGAGACAAGTCGAGGAAATTCAAAATTGGGGGGACATCGAAGAAGTGTTTCGTTATCAAAAACGTGCGCAAAATCTCGAAAACAAGATAACAGCGGCCATGGAAAAGATCGAAAGATTCAACGAGGAAGAATCTTCGTTCGGTTGGGAAACAACGCAATATCCTTTACGTAAAAAAATTGCCGATCGTTTGAATCCGTTTAAAAAATTGTTCGACGCCACGTGCGAGTTTTTGATGAAGCACGAAAAATGGACGACGTCGATGATCGGAGCTTACGATCCCGAAGAGATCGACAACGACGTTAGCGTGGCTTATCGTACGTTGTTCAAGCTCGAAAAGACTTTCGCTGAACCGGCTTTGAGAGAATTAGCCGGTGGTGTTCGAGAAAAAATCGAAGATTTCAAGGACCACATGGCCGTTGTGATGACACTCGGAAATCCGGGAATGAAGCAACGTCATTGGGAACAAATATCGGAAATCGTTGGATTTGCGATAAAAATCGATGGCGACATGACACTTGGAAAGATTCTGGACATGGGATTGGACGGTTACATAGATGGGTTCGAAGGCATCTCCGAAGCGGCGACGAAGGAGAGCACGTTGGAGAAGAATATGGAAAAAATGCAGAAGGATTGGATCTACATGGGATTTACCGTTAATTCGTACAAGGATACGGGAACTTTCGTGGTCGCTGGAGTCGATGACATTCAAGTTATGCTGGACGATCATATAACGAAAGCCATGACCATGAAGAATTCGGCTTACATCAAACCGTTTGAGGGTCAGATACTGTAAGTTTTTAGATTTTTTTCGATTGTTTTTATTTATTTCGGCGGGGGGGGAAGATATTCGATGGTGGGAAGGATTCTGGTTGTAGTTTTTATGTTGGGATGTTTACACGGTGACACGACGGGATGGTTTCAGTTTGACCCGGTGCAGTTTGACCAGGTGCAGTTTGAACCGGCGCAGTTTGACTCCGCAAGTTTTACAGATGAAAGTTACTCTTTCTCTGTCAAACTCAGAGTGTCAAATGTCAAAGAGAGAGAGAGAGATTGAGTCTCGTCTGTCAAACCCGCGGAGTCAAACTGTGCAGGGTCAAACTGGGACGAGGCAGACTAAAACGATCCCAACGCGACATGATATAACGGTAAAAATATCACACGACTGAATATCACGAACGTAACCGTTTACATCTCCACGAATTCGAAGTAACCAGCAAAATTCCAACCCTCGAAAAATACCAATTTACTCCTAATTGTTCGATCAACGATGACAAATCGCCCCGTCAGTAAATGGGAGAGCAAGCTTCACCTCCTCCAAGACATACTCGATCAGTGGTTGAAAGTCCAAGGCACGTGGATGTATCTCGAGCCGATTTTCACGTCGCCGGACATTCAGCAACAAATGCCGGACGAGGGCAGAAGATTCAGCGCCGTCGACAAGACTTGGAGAGACATAATGAAGACCGTTCAATCGGATCCCAGAGTAATGTCCGTCGTTGAGATCGACAAGATGCTCGAGAGGCTAAAAAAAAGCATGGGACTGTTGGAACTCATTCAAAAAGGTCTCAACGATTATTTGGAAAAGAAAAGATTGTTCTTTCCACGATTTTTCTTCCTTTCGAACGATGAATTGTTGGAAATTCTTTCGGAGACCAAAGATCCGACTCGGTAAAGATCAATCAAATTTTACGATATTTCTTCCGTTCCCGAAAACGATGAAAAATTTGTTAATTAAATTTGTATTATTCCGATTATTCCTATTATTATTATTATTATATTCTATTCCGATCTACTACTACTTCATTATATTCTATTCTATTTCTTTATTATTATTTATTATTATTATTATTATTATTATTATTATTATTATTATTATTATTATTATTATTATTATTATTATTATTATTATTATTATTATTATTATTATTATTATTATTATTATTATTATTATTATTATTATTATTATTATTATTATTATTATTATTATTATTATTATTATTATTATTATTATTATTATTATTATTATTATTATTATTATTATTATTATTATTATTATTATTATTTTTATTCTATTGTTTAGTATTTCTATTATTTAGAGAATCAAATCTATTATATTTCTCTTAGAATCTATTATTATAAATAATAGATTTAGAAATAGATAGAACGCCGAATATTCTACAATTTCAAATATATTTCGGACTCAACCCATGTTTCCCGGTTATCACGAAGTCAACCCGAGTAAACCTAGATACACCCGTTTTCAAACTTTCCCCTTAATCCCCTCATAAAAAAATCAGGGTTCAGCCGCATCTGAAAAAATGTTTCGAGGGAATAGCGAAGTTGGGTTTCGATTCGGATCTCGAAGTGCGTAAGATGAAGTCGGCCGAGGGCGAAGAAGTCGACCTGGTCGACGTTATTTCGACCGCGGCCGCGAGAGGACAAGTCGAAAAATGGCTTCTCGAGCTCGAAGCCGACATGCGTAAGAGCGTACGTCACAAAGTTTATTCGGCCGTGGAAGCTTATCCGATCAAAGAGAGAACAACGTGGGTTCTGGAATGGCCCGGTCAAACGGTACTGTGCGTCGGTCAATTATACTGGACCCAACAAATCGAGGAAGCAATGACACGCGGAGTCGACGGACTTCGGGATTATTTGGATCAGTGCCAGACCGAATTGCGCGATATTATACAGATCATACGCGGCAAATTGTCCAAGCAGAATCGTATTACTCTCGGTGGGTTTAGATTTTTGCGTTTGGATGAATTTTAATTTTTATTTTGAGGTAATAATTCGGCGGTTAGAGTTGAATTGATTTGTGTTTTTTTTCTTGGGGGTTTTTTTTAGAAGCTCTGGTGACGCTGGACGTCCACGGAAAAGACGTGTTGACGGATTTGGTGAAGGATGGAGTCGTTGATAATACGGATTTCAAGTGGCTCTGTCAGCTTAGATACTACTGGCAGGTAATTCATTTGATTACAGTTTGATACTCGAATTAATGAAATTGAATATTGATTGATAATTCAATCGAATATGGATTTGATATAAAAAGTTATGGATGGCCAGCGTTGGCAGCCGGTATCGGCCCAGAATTAGCTCAACATCAAATGCCGATTAAGGGGGGGTCAAGGTTAATTCGATATAAAAAAAAAAGCATAGTCGAGTTTTTAATTTTTTTTAATTTTAATGTATTTTAAAATGGCAACATTTTCAATTTTTTTTTAATGAAAAAACAGTAATTTGACTTCTAAGTTCTGTAAAAAATGGAAAAATTAATTTTGGAACAAATATTCGACGTGATTACCTGCAGAAACTTATCACCTAATAAAATCATTTTGGTTTTTTGAACTCAGATAATCCAGTGATGAATTATGAGAGGCACCGCAATAAAACCTTTTTTTTTTAGACGTCAGCGGAGATTCACCGTCAATGGCTCATTTGTTCATAAAAGTTGATGAAAATTTCATAAAGTATTCTTCAAATGTTACTTTATCGAGTAGTTTTTATAGAAATAAATGTATATTAACTGTGTCGTCAAAAAAAATCATCGAAAATATACTTTCTTATATCGAATTAACCCCCCCCACCCCCGTAATCAAGGCGGCTTGAACCCTTTATACGTGCGATCGTTTACATGATTCAATTCATTCATTCGATAAAAATCAACGCTCTATTCGCAATAAATATCTGACAATAAATTCCCTCGATCTTGACAATTTTCAAATACCCTTTCCCGCACTATTTAAAATCAATGCTTCTTTTTTTTTTTCACACAAACAACCCAAATTCCATCGATCCCATCTATTCAAAAATAAATTTCCCGCAACGATTTCGAACAAACAATTTTTTCAAATCCTTCCAGAACGACGACATGTGGACATACATGATAAATTCTTATCTCCGTTACGGTTACGAGTATCTCGGAAATTCCTCGAGGCTCGTGATAACACCCCTGACCGATCGTTGTTACCGCACTCTCTTCGGCGCCCTCGGTCTTCACCTCGGCGGTGCGCCGGAAGGTCCGGCCGGAACCGGAAAAACCGAAACCACGAAAGATCTCGCCAAAGCCGTCGCAAAACAATGCGTCGTATTCAATTGTTCCGACGGTCTCGATTACATCGCTCTTGGCAAATTTTTCAAAGGACTCGCATCCTGCGGCGCATGGTCGTGTTTCGACGAATTCAATCGCATCGATCTCGAAGTACTTTCCGTCGTTGCGCAACAAATTCTCACGATACAACGTGGAATTAATTCCGGTGCGGAAAAATTATTTTTCGAAGGAACGGAAATTTTTTTAAATCCAACTTGCGCAGTTTTTATCACGATGAATCCGGGTTACGCCGGAAGATCCGAATTACCGGACAATTTGAAAGCACTGTTCAGATCCGTGGCAATGATGGTACCCGATTACGCTCTCATATCCGAAAATACTCTTTATTCGTTCGGTTTTTACAACGGACGTCCTTTGGCCGTGAAAATTGTCACGGCTTACAAATTGTGTTCCGAACAATTGAGCAGTCAATGTCATTACGATTACGGTATGCGCGCGGTCAAATCCGTTCTCACGGCAGCCGGAAATTTAAAATTGAAATATCCCGAAGAATCCGAAGACGTTTTGATGTTGAGAAGCATCAAAGACGTTAATTTGCCGAAATTTTTGAGTCACGATTTGCCACTTTTTCACGGTATCGCGTCGGATTTGTTTCCCGGTGTTGTTCTACCGGAATCCGATTACACGCATTTGAACGATTGTACCCGCGAAGCTTGCGAAAAATCGAACATTCGTTGTACGAATTTTTTTTTGGAAAAGATTCAACAGATTTACGAAATGATGATAGTACGTCATGGTTTTATGATCGTGGGTTTGCCGTTCGGTGGCAAAACCACGGCTTATCGCATGCTTGCCGAGGCTTTGAACATAATGGAGGAAAGGTGTCTCATGGACGAACACGGGGTCGAGATAACGGTTATCAATCCGAAATCCATCACTATGGGCCAATTGTACGGTCAATTCGATCCTGCGTCTCACGAATGGAGCGACGGGGTTTTGGCCGTTAGTTATCGGGCTTTTGCCACGTCCGTCAATGATAACCGGAAGTGGCTCGTTTTCGATGGACCGGTCGATGCCATATGGATCGAAAATATGAACACCGTTCTCGATGATAACAAAAAATTGTGCCTCATGTCCGGGGAAATTATACAACTTGCGCCCACGACGAATTTAATATTCGAGCCTATGGATCTTGAAGTAATTACAAAGTTATTAAAAAAAAAGATAATTATTGCCGTTATGCTTTGATTATATGATTATAATTATCAATTATTATAATTATTATTATAATTTATTATTATTATTATTATTGAATAATAATAATAATAATAATAATAATAATAATAATAATAATAATAATAATAATAATAATAATAATAATAATAATAATAATAATTATTATTATATTCTATTTATATATAATATTATAATATTTTTCATATTATATTAATAATATTATAATTATTATTATATATTATATAATTATTAATAATAATAATAATTATTATTATTATTAATTATTATAATATATAATAATATAATTGTAATAATAATTATTATTATTATTATTAATTATTATAATATATAATAATATAATTATAATAATAATAATAATTATTATTATTAATTATTATAATATATAATAATATAATAATAATAATAATAATAATTATTATTATTATTATTATTATTATTATTATTATTGTTATATTATAATTATTATTATTATTATATTTTCTTTTTATTATTATTATCACTTATTGATTATATAAATCATTATTAAATATATATTGTTTTTCATAAAATCATTATACCTTCAATTTAATATTATCACTATTATCATTATTATTATTATTACTATTATCTTATTTTATCTTTAATTTTTGTAACTTGTGATACCTCAGGTAGCTTCCCCGGCGACCGTGTCTCGTTGCGGCATGATTTACATGGAGCCGGTAGCCCTCGGCTGGGCTCCGCTTCTCGACTCGTGGATGAACACTCTGCCGGTCAGTTTCACGGAGCACATAAAAAATCATCTACGAGACATGTTCACGAGATTCTGTCCGGCTCTTCTGCACCTCATTCGTCGCTGCGGTGCGAAGGTAATTCCGACAATCTGTGAAGGAACCACAACGAATGTAGAATGTAATTGTTGTCCAACGGTCAATTATCGTATCGATTTTTTAGGAAATTATTGCCATGCCCGACGCCAATCTCACGAGATCCGTCATGTACCTGTACGATTGCTTCCTCGATGACTTCAAGAACGACAAGTACGTCGAATCGATAACCGACTTGGACATGAGAGCGCAGGTTGAGGTACGAAGTCGTGATTAGAATTTTCCAAAACCACGAAATAAAAAATCATTTGCTTGTTTTTTATTCCAACGATTATGAGAAATTCATTTCAATAAAAAAGAACAAACTAAAAAATGATTAAATAAATAAATAAACGAATAAATCGACAAGCAAACAAACGAAGAAATAAACAAATAAATAAATAAATAAATAAATAAATAAATAAATAGATACACAACCTAAATAAACGAATGAATAAATAAATATATAAATAAATAAATAGATAACCTAACCAAATAAACGAATAAATAAATAAATAGATAACCTAAACAAATAAATAAATAAATAACCGACACAAACAAATAAATAAAATCAACAAACAAATCAACCAAACGATAAAATCGTTCGAACAAAACATTACAGGGTTCCTTCTTCTTCTCCTGCATCTGGGCGATGGGCGGTACCCTCACGATCTCCCATCGCGAATGGTTCAGTGATCTCTTCCGAGCTCTGATGAATCGCGAAATTCCCGACGAAATCCGACAACGTTTCAATCTCCCATCCGAAATTTCCAATCCGAAAAAACCCTACATAACCCTCGTACCCAACCACGGTCTCGTTTACGACTACAAGTACACGAAAGAAGGCAAAGGCAAGTGGAAACTTTGGTCCGACGAGCTCAAAGACGTTCCACCGATACCACGTGACATGCCGGTCAATCAAATAATCGTTTCGACCGTCGAAACGATTCGTTACTTCGATCTTTTCGAAAAATTGATACGTCACCATAAACCCGTGCTTCTCGTTGGCCCAACCGGTACCGGAAAATCCGTCTACATAATGGATTTCTTGCTAAAACGAAACAATCCCCAAACGTTCAAACCTCTCTTCGTCACATTTTCCGCCCAAACGACCGCCAATCAAACCCAAGACATGATAATGAGCAAAATGGATAAAAGACGTAAAGGACTTTACGGTGCACCGCCTGGGAAACATTGGATCGTCTTCGTCGACGATGTTTCCATGCCTTCGAGAGAAGAATACGGGGCTCAACCTCCCATAGAATTGTTGAGACAGTGGCTCGATCATTGGACTTGGTACGACAGAAAAGACGTCGTACCCTTTGGCCTCGTTGACGTACAACTCATCTGCGCCATGGGACCGCCTTCAGCCGGCAAAGACGTAACACCGCGATTCAAACGACATTTTTTCACTCTCGGTATTTCCGAATTCGAGGACGACGTTATGACAACGATTTTTACGAAAATCATCGCTTGGCATCTGAATTCTCGTGGATTTTCCGATGATTTTGACAGTTGCGTGGATGATCTTGTTTTTGGAACTTTGGATATTTATAAGGAAACGTTGAAGCATCTTTTGCCGACTCCGGCTAAATCTCATTATCTTTTCAATCTTCGGGATTTTTCGAGAGTCGTTCAAGGTGTTTTGTTGTCGTCGCCTGGAGCAATGGCCGATGTGGTAAGTGATTTGTTTTTTTGTTTTTTATTGGAGGGTTGTGGATGGAATATTAGCGGATTAAATTCGTGGCTGGATGGGTTTGGGGAGGTATTGAGATTTTTTTTTGGTGTTTTTGGCGATTATGATTATTGACTGATGGGCAATTGGGAGAAAGATGTATGTTTTGAGAAAAAGCTGGATTGGAATTTGAAGAATGCGAGATTTTACGAATTTTGATTTGTAGAAGTGGTGGAAAATTGACAGCTGGGCAGATCGAAATAGTTACGAATTTAATTTGCGATTCTGTCAAAGATTTATGTATGATACAATCTCATAAAATACTACATATATATGTGGGGAGGGACGTCAAAAATCATCGGATTGAAACCCGATTATACCCCGACGTGGTCGATTATTATTATTTTTTTAATTATTTTTTTTTAGTTTATTTTGGATCCTACGACCTCATTAATTTCAAAAGCTATTTTCCTCGTTTTTAATTTAATGAAAAATTCTTTCCCATAAACTTTATCAAAACTGAGCAACTTTTCCCATAAAATTTGACTTTTCCGAAATTTCAATAAACAATAATATTTTCTTATACAGTTAATCGATAATTTTTCCAATAATTCAATAATTTCAATAATTCAATAATTCTTATACAATAGTTCTTATACAATAATAATTTTTTCATAGATAAAAAAATCATCTTCCGACCAAAAAATAATTAAAAAAAAAAAAAAAAAAAAATATCACAAAATAATAAAAAAATAAAAATAATTATCAGACCAGCATGAAACGTCTGTGGGTCCACGAAGTACTGCGCGTTTACGGCGATCGTTTGGTCGACGATGCCGACACGGCTTGGCTGTGCGAACAAATTCGCAAAACTCTTCGCGATCGTATGAACGAAAACATGGACGAGCTTTTTCACGATTTCGCCGACGAGCCGAACGCTCGCATAACGGAAACGGAACTTCGCAATCTCGTCTATTGCGATTTCGAGCATCCTCTGGAAGAAACGAAACGTTACAAAGAAGTTCAAAGCTTGGACGAATTGTCATCGATCGTGGAAGATTATCTCCACGAATACAATTCAATCTCGAAAAAACCCATGAATCTCGTTTTGTTCAGATTCGCGATCGAGCATTTGTCAAAAATCTGTCGAATAATAATGCAACCGCGAAGTCACGGACTTCTCGTCGGCGTCGGTGGCTCGGGACGTCAATCTTTGACTCGTTTGGCTTCGCACATTTCGGATTACGAAATTTTTCAAGTCGAAATATCGAAACAATACGGCGTTTACGAATGGCACGAAGATCTCAAAGCTATTCTGAAAAAAAGCTCGGCAAACGAACTTCACACGTCATTTTTGTTCACCGACATGCAGATAAAGGAAGAATCTTTTCTCGAGGACATCAGCAATCTCATGAACGCCGGTGAAGTCCCGAATTTGTTCGCGAGTGACGAAAAATCCGAAATTTGCGAAAAAATGCGTCTGATAGATCGTCAACGAGACAAATCCATGCAAACCGACGGCAGTCCGATAGCTTTGTTCAATTTTTTCGTTCAAATTGTTCGCGAACAATTGCACATCGTCGTGGCGATGTCGCCGATTGGCGAGAGTTTTCGAAATCGCATTAGAAAATTTCCCGCGCTCGTCAATTGTTGCACCATCGATTGGTTGCAACCGTGGCCCGAGGATGCCCTACTGGCGGTTGCCACGAAATTTTTGGGTGAGATCGAATTGCCGAACGAGGAACGCGTCGCTTGCATCGAGATGTGCCAATATTTTCACACTTCGACCCAAGAATTGTCGAAAGAATTTTACGTCAGAGTCAAGAGGTTTTTATTTTTCACTTGTTTCTTTATTTTCATGGCAAATATTGGTCAATTAAATTTTTTTTACCATTCTAATAATAATAATAATAATTATTATTATTATTGTAATCAACAAATTTTGAAAAATACTAAAAATAAATATAATAAATTTAACATAGAACTTTATAATAATATAATTATTATATTGTACTATAATAAATTATTTATGAAATAAATATTATAATTATCGATATCATTATATTATTATTCCGATAATTAATCATAACAATAATGATAATGATAAATATTATTAATATAATAATTCATTATATTGAACAGAGCTATAATAATAACAATAGTAATTATAATTATAATTATTATTATTATTATTATATCTCTGTTTAATATAATAAATTATTATATTAATAATAATAATAATAATGATAAATTATTAAATTATTATTATTATTATTATAAATTATTAAATTATTATTATTATTATTATTATTATTATTATTATTATTATTATTATTATTATTATTGATGTTGTTATTATGATTAATTATCGGAATAATAATATAAGGATATTTATAATTATAATATTTATTTTATAAATAATTTATTATAACATAATATAATAATTATATTGTCATCATAAAGTTCTACATTAAATTTATGATATTTATTCAAAAATTTGTTGATAGCAATTTCAATTATTATTATTATTTTTCATAATAATTATTTTCAGACACAATTACGTAACCCCAACGTCGTATCTGGAATTAATAAATACGTTCAAGGATCTTTTGGCGAAAAAACGATCGGAAATCGTCGAGGGCAAGAGAAGATACGAGACGGGTTTGGAAAAATTGGATTCTACGCACAAGCAAGTGGCGAAGATGCAAGAAATGCTGGTCGCGTTGCAACCAAAACTCATCGTAGCGGCGAAAGACGTCGAGGGCATGCTCGCGAGTGTGGAGAGCGAAACCGCCGAGGCTTCGGCGATCGAGCAAATCGTCAAGAAGGACGAAGAAGCGGCCCTGGTAAAATTTACC
This sequence comes from Sussaba pulchella, assembly GCA_963971145.1. Classification (NCBI taxonomy): domain Eukaryota; kingdom Metazoa; phylum Arthropoda; class Insecta; order Hymenoptera; family Ichneumonidae; genus Sussaba; species Sussaba pulchella. The sequence continues at coordinate 7,572,708 of OZ020176.1, forward strand.
TCAATGCGAGGACAACGTAGAAAATTAACAAAAAAATATAAAATGTCTTTTACCAAAAATACATGAATAATATTGAGAGAGAGAGAGAAAAAATAAAAATATAAAAGTTCAAATATTTAGATCGTTGCTGGAGCAGCCGAAGACATTCGTCAGGAATGCAACGCGGATTTGGAGCTGGTTATGCCGATTCTCAACGCCGCGAACGCGGCGCTGAACACCCTGACCACGCAGGACATTCAGATCGTCAAAACTATGAAGAATCCACCGGCCGGAGTGAAATTAGTCATGGAAGCGGTCTGCATATTGAAGGTAAAAATAATAACGAAACAAAAAATAGAGAAAAGAAAAAACGAAAATTCAAACATTAAAAATAGAAATTGAATTGTCATTGAATTGGAATTTAAATGACATTGAATTGAATTGGAATCGAATGAGAATGGAATAAAAATTTAGTTAATTTTAAATGAAAATTCAAATGGAATTCAATTATAAATCATTGAAATTGAACTCAAATATCGAAATTCAATTGTGGAATCGAAATTGAATGAGAATTTAATTGGAAAGCTGAAATTGAATTGGTGTTGAATTGAAAAACGAAAATTGAATCAGGACCGAATTTAATATATAAAAATTATTAAATTAAATATATGAAAATTAAAATTGACTTGAAATTAGAATGGAATTGAAATTGACCTGAAATTAGAATAAAATTCAAATTGACGTGTAACTGAATTGACGTTCAACCCTTCAAAAAAAAATAACAATCAAATCAAACAATCGAAATCGATAAAAAATCGAAAAATCGCCATTTTCCATTCGACCAAAAATTTCCAGGACGTCAAACCCGATCGCATACAGAGCGAGGGTGGAAAAATGATCGACGATTATTGGAAAGCATCCCTGCGAATTCTCGGTGACATGAAATTTCTCGAAGGTCTTTTGTCATTCGACAAAGACAACATATCCGAAAAAATAATAACAAAAATTCGTACCACAATCTTGACCAATCCAAATTTCGATCCCGACAAAATTCGCAACGCCTCGACGGCTTGCGAAGGTCTTTGCAAATGGGTAATCGCCCTAACGGAATACGACGTCGTGGCAAAAGTCGTGGCACCGAAAAAAATTGCTCTGGCCAAAGCGGAAGCGGAATACAACGAAGCGATGACGGAATTAGAAATAAAACGCGGACAATTGCGACTTGTTCAGCAACGCGTCAAACGTTTGGAAGATCTTTTGGCTCAAAGACGAGCCGATTATCAAACGATGACGGACGAGGTTGATTATTGCGAGGAAAAATTGTTACGCGCCGAAGAATTGATCGGTGGTTTGGGCGGTGAATACAACAGATGGTCGGAAATGGCAAAAATGCTCGGTGAACTTTATTACAATTTGACCGGTGATATTTTGATCGGTTCGGGTTTCGTCGCTTATCTCGGCGTATTCACGTCGCAATATCGTCAACGACAATTGGAAAATTGGTCCGACATTTGTAAAAATCTCGGTGTTGTTTGCGCCAAAGATTTTCAATTGAATCAAATTTTGGGAGATCCGGTTTTAATCAGATCGTGGAACATTGCTGGATTGCCGAGCGATTTGTTTTCCGTCGACAATGCGATAATCGTTACGAAATCGCGAAGATGGCCGCTCATGATAGATCCTCAGGGACAGGCCAACAAGTGGATCAAGAATATGGAAAAATCGGCGAACGTTCACGCGATCAGACTCAATCAGAACGATTATATGAGGATTTTGGAAAATGCGGTGCAATTCGGTCAACCGGTTTTGTTGGAGAACATCGGGGAGGATCTCGATGCGGCTTTGGAACCGCTTTTGTTGAAACAAACGTTCAAATCCGGAGGATCGTGGTGTATAAAACTTGGGGATTCCGTTGTCGAGTACAGCGAGAATTTTCGGTGAGATTTATTTTGGCGATATTCGCGGAGCTTGGAATTTTTAATTGATGGGATTATTATTTCTCTGTTTATTAAGTTTTTGATTATTTTATGGAATTAATAATTATTAATTACTAACGTATAATTATAATTGTATTATGTAAATATTGTAACCGTAATTTAATGATAATAATAATAATAATAATAATAATTATTATTATTATTATTATTATTATTATTATCATTAAATTACGGTTATTAAATTAAAATAATAATAATAATAATAATAATAATAATATATAAATATATAAATAATAATAATAATAATTATTATTATTATTATTAATATTTATAATTTTTATTAATATAATTATCAATAATTTCTCTGAGAAATAATGGAGAGAATATATAATAATAATAATAATTTCTCTGAGAAATAATAGAGAGAATATATAATAATAAATATATAATAATAGAGAGAAATAATACAAATTATTATTATTATTGTAATAATTATTAATTCTTACCGTATAATTATATTTATATTTTATAAATACTGTAACCGCAATTCGATTATTATTATTATTATTAAATTATGGTTGCAATATTTATGTAACATAATTATAATAATACGATAATAATAATAATTATTATTATTATTTCTCGCTATTATTATATATAATTATGATTGTACCGTAAGAATTATTAATTGTTACAATAATAATAATTATTATTATTATTTCTCTCTATTATTATAATTTTTCTCTATTATTCCTCAGAGAAATTATGAATAATAATAATCATAATTATTATTATTATTATTATTATAAACACGGAAATAATAATTTTTTGATCTATCAATTTTTTTATTTTCGTAGATTTTATATCACGACGAAACTCCGAAATCCTCATTATTTGCCGGAAATTGCGGTCAAAGTGACGCTCTTGAATTTCATGATAACTCCAGTTGGTCTGGAAGATCAGCTTCTGGGTATAGTCGTGGCGAAGGAGAGGCCCGATCTCGAGGCCGAGAAGAATCAATTGATCGTTCAGGGAGCAGCGAATAAAAAGTACGATGCCAAATGATTCTAAATATAATTTCTTTCCATATCAAATGATTGCGACCATTTTTATTATTTTTTTTTCACTTGGAAGACTCATTGACAGGACGAATAAATCGCGCACGAATGTTTCGTTATTGCAGAATGTTGAAAGAGATAGAGGACAAGATTTTGGAAGTGTTGTCGGAGTCGGACGAGAATATATTGGAGGATCAAACGGCGATAGCCGTTCTGAGTTCTTCGAAAGTTTTGTCGAACGAGATTCAGGCGAAGCAAACGGCCGCCGAAGTCACGGAAAGGTCCATAGATGCTGCGAGATTGCAGTACACCCCCATCGCCGTTTACAGCGCTGTTCTGTTCTTTACCATCGGTAGGAAATTCAACCCTCGCGCCGCAAATCCATTTTCGTCGATCGAACACCGCCCACAGGCACAATTTGATCCTGCCGGAACTTTGACCGTCCGCCATTTTTAACTGAACCGTGCGATCGGGTTGAAAAAATTCTCAAATATTCTCGAAACCTTGCCCAATCAATTGATACCAATCAAAAGTGCGATTGAAATTATTTACATCCATAAAAAAATTCCGGAATTAAAAAATTCTGACTCAAAAAATTCGTAGAAATGAAAATGAATGGACAAAATGATGATAATATTTTTTTCTCCGTTGAATTTTGACACAGCTGTGCTCGCAAACATCGACCCGATGTACCAATATTCATTGGCGTGGTTCGTGAATTTATTCAAAAGCACGATCGAGAACACAGCCCCGGTCGAGGACGTTCAACGGCGCCTCAAGGATCTAACCAAGAGTTTCACTTATTCCCTCTACGTCAACATCTGTCGTTCCCTCTTCGAGAAGGACAAACTTTTGTTCTCTCTCATTCTCACGGTGAATCTGTTGAACAAACAGGGAAAAATTCTGATGGCACGTTGGATGTTTTTGCTGACCGGTGGAGTGGGATTGGAAAATCCGAATCCAAATCCGACGGATTGGCTGCCGACCAAATCTTGGGACGAGTTTTGTCGCCTCGAGGATGTTTCCGGTTTCGCGGTGAGAGACACGGATAATTTATCGACTTTCATGTAGCAATGATATGTTGGATTATTCTGGTAATAGAATATAGCGAAAAGAAAGAAATAATTAATGAAATTCCATTGAAAACTAAATTAATTGAATTAATTATTTTATAATAATTTATCTAATTAATTATTACTTGATATAAATATTTTTCAAAAAATATTTATAATATATTATAGGCATATATATTTAGTATTGTAAAATAATTGATTGAACTTAATTTTTTTTTTTCAATTTTCATAATTTTTTTATTATAACAATTCCGAAATAATTATTATAACAATATAATAGATCATGTAAATAGCATAATTGATGAAAAATGATAAGAATAAATTAAGTTCAATCAAACATAGATATAATATGATATATGATTAATGATATTATTATGATAATATAATATGTCATTCAAATTTCATAATTGACGAAAATTGATAAAAATAAATTAAGTCCAATCAATTATAGATTAATCAGCTGATTATTCTCCAAATATTATATATAAATTAATCATTATTATATAATATTTAATATCATAGAATAATTAATTTAACTCAATTTTCTTTTAATGAATCGTTATTATTATTATCATATACGAAAATCTCCTCTCTTCTTATCTCGATTATAAAATTTCTTCCTCCTCGACTCTCGCAGGGCATCAAAGAATCCCTGAAAAACAGCGTGACCCAGTGGAAGCTCGTGTTCGATCACAAAGAGCCTCAGTCACTGACATTTCCCGCCCCCTTCGACAAGCTCGATCTCTTCGAAAAAATTCTCGTTCTACGTTGCCTCAGGCCCGACAAAGTCGTTCCTTCGGTTCAGCTGTTCGTCGAAGGTACGAACTGATACAAACCCAACCGACGGCCTATAAAAAATCGTCGTCTCGACTTCCCGCGAATTAAACGAAAACTTTTCTCATCGTGAATTATCGACGTTTTCGTCGTATTTTTTTTTCCCAGTCGAACTTGGGAAACAATACATCGAACCACCGCCCTTCGATCTCGCGTCTTCTTACGCCGATTCGTTCTGTTGCATCCCTCTGATCTTCGTTCTTACACCGGGAGCCGATCCAACGGCGGTTCTCTTGAAATTCGCGGACGATCAGGGCTTCGGTGCGAACCGATTGTTCTCGCTGTCACTGGGTCAGGGTCAGGGACCCATCGCCGTTAATCTCATCGACGAGGGCGTGAAGAACGGCACCTGGGTCGTGCTGCAAAATTGTCACCTCGCCAAGAGCTGGATGAGCACTCTCGAAAAGGTTTTTTTTTTCATATAAGTCCTATAAAAAACGATAATACAGTAATACAAAAACGAAAATGGAGGCAACAAAAAAATGATAGTAGTAGAATCCCAATGAATAATAATGAAATAATGAACAATAATAATGATAACCTAAATAATGATAATATCAATATTATATTAATATTTTAGTATTATTATTATTATTTTCTCAGAGAAACATTAATATAATATTGATATTAATAATAGAGTTATTAATATTAATAATTTTTTTTTAAATAACATAATAATAATAATAATAATAATAATAATAATAATAATAATAATAATAATAATAAAATATTAATATAATATTATTAATATTATATTAATATAATAATAATAATAATAAAATATTAATATAATATTATTAATATTATATTAATATTTTATTATTATTATTATTATTGTTACTTTCCCAAAGAAACATTGATATAATATTGATATTAATAATAGTATTATTATTATTGATATTATTCTTTTAAATAACATAATTACTAATTAATTCATTAATAATAATAATAATAATCATATTAATGAATAAAAATTATTTATAATATCAATATCAATATTATATTAATATAGCTATAATAATGATAATATGAATAACAATAAATAATAAATAATAACTTTCCCAGATTTGCGAAGGTTTAACACCGGAAACCGTTCATCCGGATTTCCGTCTATGGTTGACGAGTTACCCGGCAGAACATTTTCCCGTCAGCGTCCTGCAAAACGGCGTAAAGATGACGAACGAGCCGCCGAAGGGTCTGCGATCCAACATCACGAGATCCTACTTGCAGGTATGAAAAAAAAACATGCACCGATTTTATCCCACAGATTTTCCGAACTTCTACATCGAACTGCCTCTATACCTTCTCTATAACTTCTCTTCGGCTTTTCCAAGGATCCGATCTGCGATGCCGAATTCTTCGACACGTCGAGACAAAAAGAATCGTTCAAAAAAATGCTTTTTTCGTTGTGTTTCTTTCACGCGATTGTGCAAGAACGACGGAAATTCGGTGCGATAGGTTGGAACAATCCTTACGAGTTCAACGAAACCGATTTGCGAATAAGCGTGATGCAGTTAAAGATATTTTTGGACCAATACGAGGACGTGCAGTACGAAGCTCTTAAATATCTAACGGGTGAGTCCTTTCGAAGGGACGTTTCGAAGGAGGTTTTTTCTTTCTGTTTTTTCCGTTGGTTTTTTTTTCATTACGACAAAAATTATTCGTAATGAAATTCAGGCGAGTGCAATTACGGCGGACGTGTAACGGACGAATGGGATCGTCGAACATTGAACACGATTCTGGAAAAATTTTATTGCCAATCCGTCGTCGAAGATACGAATTATCTTTTCGACCCTTCGGGTCGTTATTACGTGCCGAGGGTGTCCGAATACAACGAATTTTTGGATTACGTGAGGAATTTGCCGATGACGACGGGTCCGAGTGTTTTTGGAATGAACGACAATGCGGATATAATCAAGGATCAGCAGGAAACTTTGTCCATGATGTCGTCTATTTTACTGACTCAGGTGAAAAAATTATTGTTCGAACGAATTGAGCGATAAAAATATTATCGATTAGGAGTAATTGTCGGAGGATTATTGTGTTTTATCCATGCTGGGCTCAGGAGGACACGGTAAGATCTTCAGATACATGAATTTTAGACATGAACGATGATAAAACGTACCCTGCGTCGATGTTTTTTGATCGAACTTTGTTTTTTCTTTCTCTATCGGACGCCTGAAGGTTTTGTGGAGAAAGGTAGGAGGAAGGTACATTAGATTGGGTTTAATATAGTTTATTAGGAGAACCTGGAAGATTTTTTGGCGTATAAGTTTTGAAGCAGAATTAAAAATAATTTAATAAAAGTATTTAATTATAGGATAGTGACCAAAATAAGACGAGGCTCATATAAAAATATTAGTATTATTATTATTATTATTAATAATAATAATAATAATAATACTAATATTTTTGACTAATAATAATTTACCATTATTATTATTATTAATAATGATAGTCAATTATAGAAAAAGATTTACATAATAATAATAGTAAGAATAATAATAATATTATCATTAAAATTATTATTATTATTATTATTATTATTATTATTATTATTATTATTATTATTATTATTATTATTATTATTATTATTATTATTATTATTATTATTATTATTATTATTATTATTAATAATAAAATTATTATTATTTTCATTATCATTATTTTACTTTTTTTTATAATTGGTTATTGATATATACTTATATTTCTATGATAATAATAATAATAATTTCAACCATAAAATTATTATTATTCTTATTATTAGTATTATGTAAATCTTTTTCTATAATTGACTATTATTATTATTATTATTATTATTATTATTATTATTATTATTATTATTATTATTATTATAAGAAATAAATTATTCGTTGTATTAATTAATATAATAAATAAGTGATAAGTTGTAGAAAAATATTCAAAAAAATAATGATAATAACTCTATAACTCTATCCCTTCTCTTATATTCCTTATTTTTTAAATAACGATTTCCCTTCTATACGTTATTTATATCCGCATAAATAAGTACGAGATATTTCACTGACCTCACACAAGTGTAAAAATTTCCGTGTTGAATATCAATTGTTTATTCACGTTTCGGTGCTTTTCCATCACAGGACACTGGGTCGAGCGACACCGAGGGTGCAAAGACTCCCGACGAGACCGTCTACGAAGTCGCCGCCGACGTGCTCTCCAAATTACCGAAGGATTACGATCTCGTGGGCGCGCTCGAACGATATCCGACGTCCTACGAGCAGAGCATGAACACCGTTCTCGTTCAAGAAATGGGAAGATTCAACAAACTTTTGCAAACCATCAGAAACACTCTGACGAACGTTCAGAGAGCCATCAAGGGATTCGTTATAATGGATTCGACGCTCGAGGAAGTTTACAACGCAATTATCACCGGAAAAATTCCATCGACGTGGAAAACGCATTCATATCCGTCGTTGAAACCGTTGGGAAGTTACGTGCAGGATTTTTTG
>OZ020176.1:7581276-7678313 GCA_963971145.1 Sussaba pulchella
AAAAAGAAAGCGAGAGGGAGAGAGAGAGAGCGAGAGGTGGGGTGGAGTGCAAAAGGGGAGAGAGGGAGGGAAGGAGAGAGAGGGGACAAAGCTACCGAGAGAGGAAGAGAGAGAGAGAGAGGGAGGGAGGGAGAGAGAGAGAGAGAGAGAGAGAGAGAGGGAGAGATAGAGAGAGAGAGAGAGAGAGAGAGAGAGAGAGAGAGAGAGAGATAGAGAGAGAGAGACCCAGACGGAGAAATCGAGAAAGAGAGGATGGTCGGTCGAAAACCGGGCGTCGGCGTCGGCGTTTCCTCCACGAAACGGCGAACATGCGCGTAACCTGGGCACCGGTTCAACCATCCTCGCCGTTCCCGCTGCTCCTGCCGCTCCTTCTATCGCCAATTCTCGTCGACCCGGTCCCGCACCGGTCCAAATAAAAAAAAAAAAAAACAAACCAAAACAAGAATTTCAAAAAAACGAGAAAAAACGTTGCACCGGCAACGTTTTTGAAACGTAGTCGCGCGTCGTAGCTCCAGGATGTTGTTGGTTTGACGGTCGCGGGGCCACTGTGCCCTCTCCGCCGTCGCCCGCGTTGCCCTACCCCGGGCCAGCGATATCACGGCGCTCTCACACACCCCCTGGCGAACCGCCCCTGCACCGCTTGCGCGGCGCTACCGCTACCCTTAAAGCGTCCTTCACGCTTCGTCTCTCCGCTTCGCCCGTCGGACCAAACCCGGCACAGCGTCATCGCGTTTTCCCACCCCTCCTCGCTCTCTCTCTCTCTCTCACCCTCTATCCGGCTCGTGGTCTTCGTCCGATTCTATCGCATCTCACCCCATCCCCTTTCACCCGGGCCTCACCCCCACGCTCGCTCCTTTTCAACCCCCGCGAATCTCGTTACTCTCGCTCTCTTTTTTACTCGTCCCCGGTGCACCCACCCGCGCGACCGCGGCGCCACGAGCCGAGTCCGGGATCTCGAGGATCGTCCTCTGGACCAACTTGTTAACTCGATTCTTCGGGGTCGTCTATCGGGAGATTTTTCACTGCCACTTTTTCCTCGTCTTTCGAATCTTGTATTTTTATTACTATTATTGGTATTATTATTATTGTTATTTATGTACGACGGTTTATAATGTTCTCTGGTTTATCACCGTCAGATTATTCGTTGTTCTTCGAACTGAATTATTCTCGCAGACAATTTCTAATTACAGACAGTTTAGATCAGACAAATCAAGAGTTTTTTTATAGTTGCGCGATTTTTATTTTAAATCGTTTTTATTTGTTTAATTTAAGAAATGTTTTAGTTATCGAATAACGCAGCTTCCGATACGATGCGGAGATGAAAACACGGATGAAAAATTGTTAACGGCCGAGGAGAGAGCAGAGAGCGCGGAAGCGTTCACGTCGCTCGTTAAACTCGTCGTGGAGAAGAGTCCGGCACCGGTACGGCGATCACGGTTTCTGGTCGAAGCCGAGAGGAACGAAGATGGGCAAACGCGCGGGAGCGGAGGACGGCCCGACTTCGTCCCCTTCGCGAAAGCGGGGGGATGTTCGCGCGTTGAACGGGGGAGGATGCTGCGCGCGCGTTGATCCCGAAGCCGGTGCTTCTCGCGGATCTGAACGCCGTTCGCTGACACGGCACAGTTGTTGACTGGTGCAACATTTATTGGCAATGATGAAGCGTCGACGTTAATTCACCGACTCGCGTTTGATTCGATTTGATTTTTGTGCCTTGAGATTTTGTGACGTTCTTTCTCAGCCCCGTCGTAATTGAGGTCTCGGGGTGTCACGATTTTTGGAATTAATTGGAAGATTTGTCGTTCTTGAATTTCATTTGTGATTGTATTTAATCGGATTGATTAATCGTGGAATTTTCGATGAAATGCTTGATTGAATGATGAATTTGATTATTTTTGATTGGACGAAACTGCATAATTAATTTCTCTATCGAGGATTTCAAAGTAAGAACATAATGTCAATATTTTTTGTACAGTATCGATGTTTCAATTGGACCTGATATAATTCAAGGAACCAAATTTGTGTCGAATCAAAATGGCACATGTAAGATTTTCTCATTAAAAAATTGTTCGTTATAGGCTGCTCAATTTCAGGCGAGTACTTTTTGAGAAAACTAACTCAAATTAACATTCAAAAATTGTAAAACCGAAGAAAATAGAATTTTTTTAAGTCTAACACATACGTCTACATATATCTGTACTTTCTTCGTCGATCGTATCTCAAAATAATGACAAATTATGATTATATATATAATTATAATTGTATTATTACTTATATGTACCTATAATTATAATATATAACTACAATAATATATATAATTGGTGCAAATAATGATTAATTGAAGTAGCAAAAGCTGTGAAATTCGCGTGTCATTGTACGGCCAACGATTGTGCCGTTCGGCGTGAGAGGTGGGGAGGCTCGCTACCCCCTCAGCGAGGGCTTCGACATCACGGGCGGGTGGCGATGTCTGTGACGAGACGGGCGCGTGCGCGCGTCGCCGCGAAAAGCGCACGAGTCTCGTGGAGGCTGAGGGGTCCAGGGTCGCGCATCTGTATACCAATACGTATCCCTCTCTCCCTGTGTGCGTTGATATTCTCTGTATTCGCAGCTTGTGCGCTAGCTTATATATTTGCACCCTCTCCCTACAACCCCTCTGTCTATATGTACACGCTGCTGCTGCTGCTGCTGCTGCTGCTGCTTCTGCTAGGGGTTGCTTCCGTCTTTGTCGTCTCTTCCAATTCTCGCTTCTGCGTGTACACCGCTAGCGTACCCACTTCCGCTCCCTCCCGCCCCTTCCTCTCCTTCGTCGAGTGCACGGGTCGCAAGGGTGTCTTGGCGTCCTCGTTCAAGGGCGTTCAGCCACCCCCGCGAGGCTTACCTCCTCTCTCTCTCTCTCAATCTCCCTCTCTCCACGTCTTTCTCATCTCGCCCTCTCTCCCTGCTCTCTCTCTCTCTCTCTCTCTCTCTCTATTTATCCATCTCCCCATCCGCCCGGTTCTCCAACCCTCATTTGCCGTTCTCCTCCCTCTCACCCCGACGTCCGTTCTCGTTGGACCTCGGAGTGCAGAAGTGTAGAATTATAAGTGCGAATCGCGTCTTTTCTCGTTTCATCCCTCGTTCCATCTCGCACTTTCGACTTATCTCGCTTTTTCGGGCTTCTCCCATTTTTTTAAATCTTTTTTTTTTCTCCTTCATTGAGTTTTTTTTTTTTTTTTTTTTTTTTGGTTTGTTTTTGTTCTCAACCCCTCTATTCGGGGCTGAAAAATCGCGGCAACGACGAGAGAACTCGCGACTCGGTTGTACGATGAACCCCGCGGCTTTTCACTTTCTCTCGTTGCACGGCTCGAAGTGCAACGTAGCACACGTACGATTTACGAACGTTTGTAACGTAAAGTCGAGCTTGTGGACCACTGGCTTAAGGGGCTAGTAAACTGGCGCGGGGATACCAAACTTCGCGGCTGACTGACTTGTTTTTTTTGTTGTTTCCTTTGATTTCTTTTTTTTGGGGGGGGGGGTTTGTGGGTTAGTTTTTTGGCAATGGTCCATCGGCCGGCTCTGGAACTGGCTGAGGGAGAAAGGGATGATGCTCTTCAAAATATTCTTCAAGGTCTCGGGTTCGTTCGGCGAATGTGGCGACTACCCTTATCCGCCCACGTTTCGTCCGAGTCGTCAACCCGGCTTACCCGGCTGCCCCCTCGATCTTTTATTCACCGGTCATGGAACATATGTTGCACATACTCGTGAAACCTCTCTTTTCCCATGAAATTTTTTTGTCGAAGAATAGTTTTTGCCCTTTTATTTCCTGGATTATTAATTCGGTGAACAATAAAATAACAATGAATTCATAATTTTCGCAATTGACTATATTTCGATAAAATCATGATTGACGAAGATTATTCAGGAGTTTTTAAAATTTTGAGAATATTCTGGGAGAATTATTTTTATTTCAACGAACATAAGATAGAACATTTTTTTTTAAATAAAAAAAATATATGAACAATATTAAGTATCATATATTTTTGTATTAAATATACGTATGTATGTATATTGGACTGTTTCAAAAACAAAGAATTTCTATTTTCACCGTCACTAACGTTTTTAAATCTACGTTTCTGTCCTAAAAAATGCCCACCTAGAATTCTATCAGCAGAGAAATAACATTTCTTTTTGTCTAAAACAATCTAACATATGTATATATTCCGTTCAGGACATTAAAATTGTCGTTGTTGTTGTTCCTGCCGTTGTGTACACATTTATATACATTTATATACATTTATATACATTTACATACATTTTACTCATTACGTACGTAGTTTTTTCCGTGTGGGGAAAAATATTTCCCCCGAGCTGTCTGCCCGTTCGTCTATCCATTTATTTCATCCCTCGGGCGTTCATCGCTTCGTGCGACCGTAGTTTTTTTTATTTTCATTTATCTCTCTCTGGGAAGCGTTTCACCTGGGACTTTACCGTCTTGCCGGTGTTTTTCCACACGCGCGTTGTTCTCTTCTTTTCGATCTTCTCGTCGGAATGAGAAGCAAACGTTCGTATTTTCTCGCGTAAACGTGAGCCATCTTCGTCGTCATCTCATCATCATCGTCATCGTCATTATCCACCCTCTCATTCCTCTAAAACCCTCAGCAGACACTCGCTCACTATTTAGTCCTTTAGTTCTTCATGAAAATGCAATTTCCGACATTCTCTCTCTCTCCCTCTCTCTCTCTCTTTGCCTCTCTCTCTCCTCACCCGTTTTGTTCTCTCTCCCATAGCTCTTACAGACTTTACCGGTACAACTTGGCAGTGTTATCCCTTCTCTTTCCTCCTCCCCCCGCCCCCCTAATTCCATGCGAGAACCACTCACTCGAAGGCTCCAACTCCGGGGTTGTTCAGGTGCGGGTGCGTTTCGAGTCCACACAACGCAAAACGCTTCTTCGCTGTTCCGGAAAATTCAAATCCACTGTTTTCTCGGTGACTTTTCGACCTTAAATCCCGAAGCGTTATAAACTCACGGTCCTCAATCTCCCCCCTTAACCCAACTTTGCATAATTTTCTTCTTTTTTTTATTGTGTGTGTGCAACCTTTTTCTTATTTCTCGCGCACGAGTACGACGACGAGTACGCCATTTTTGCCGTTTTTCTTTCGCTTATTTTTGATCTGATGGGGGAACTAAGAAATATTTTTCTTTGTCGTTATATAGACTTATTTCGGCAAGTTTTTTTCAATTATGCGCACTTTTGTTTCATTTTTTATGATGGCTTTTGTAACAGAGAACTTTGAAGGTACTATTGCGCTAATAAAGAATATATCTCGCTTCCTTTTCCTCCCGCTTTGTAGCTCTTGGTTGTTTTAAATATTTTTCTCAATCTTCCTAAAGATTATTTCTTTGTTTTTGTTGTTCTTTTATAATTGTGAATTTTGTTTTATCATTTTCCCTTTTGTATCGTGGCTTCTGCCCTTGAGAATCTTCCAAGTCCTATAACAATAATGATCAATATCATTCTCTTTCTTCTCTCTTTCTCTCTTTCTCTCTTTCTCTCTGTCTATCTCAAATATTTTTCTCAACCTGTATATAAGTTTTTTTTAAATTTATTTGTATTATTGTTTCATAATTATATACTTGTGTTTCATTTTTATTAATTGGCATCGTGGCTGAAACGCCAAAGGACTAACACTAATAAACAATTTATCTCTCTCTCTCTTTGTCTCCCTTTCTCTAGCTTTTAATTTTACTTCATATTTTTTTGATCTCCCTAGAAATTGTTTCTTTATTTTTGTCTTTATATCATAATTATATTCTCCTTTTTTTATTTTCGTATTGTGGCTTCTGTCCTCAAGGATCTTCCAGGCCCTATAACAATAATAATTAATATTCCTTTCGCTCTCTTTCTTTATATCTAACTTTCTCTCTCTGAACCATTTTTTCTCAATCTCTAGAAAGATTTTTTAATTTTTTATTCTCATCGTTTCACAATTATCCGAGTTTATTTTACTTTTATTACTCAGCATCGTAGCTTGAACGCCAAAGGACCTTCCAGTATACCAATGAACAATATCCCTCTCTCTCTCTCTCTGTCTCTCTCTCTCTCTCTCTCTCTCTCTCTCTCTCTCTCTCTCTCTCTCCCTCTCTGACTCTTTTTCTCTCATAATCCGCCACTTGAGAATTTTCCCGCTCCTCCACGGCTTTTCCGGCGATACGCGAGTCGCGCACCCATCACTTGCAAGCGCGGCCCCACAACCGGGACAGCCGTCACGTTGGGTAGAAAACAAGTGCAACCGGAGAAGAGAAAGCGTGCATATCGTTACGGAAACCTACGAGCGACACCCGCGACTCCAGACTCGACCCTTTCGCCCCTTCTGCGTACGTCGCGCTTTTCCCGGGCTTCTCGTTCCATTTCCTTTTGTTTTTTTTTCTCTGTTTTTCTTTCCTCGTTCTTCTTCGGCCATTTCGCGTTCCCGGAATGCTCCACGAACTCGCGTGCTTTTCTTTTTTGTCGGGCGTTGTCGCGTTGCAACATCCGGAAATTTGCAAATTGCGTTTGCGCTCGTTGCAAGCGAAGAAGAAAGAAGCGAAATGGGCCGCAAGGGTGCAGGTGTTGCTGCGAATGCTCGGAAAAACCCGATGGTAAAGAAATTTTCTTTCAATGGCTTCGAGCTTTTTGTTTTTTTTTTTTTTTTTTAAATCTTTCAAGCGTGCGTTGCTTCTCTTCTAGCATCGCGTTTTTCCGGATTTTCCGGCCGCTCGAGGGATGAAGGGAAAGACGATGAGTCATCGAACTGACGTTGACACACGCGAAGATGGATCTGCTGTCACTTCGATCCCATTGACGATAAAAAGACGAACTTTGGGCTTTGAATCAATTTATTTATTGCGAAATCGAGAATTAAAAAAATCATTAGGTTTCGAATAAATTTGATGATCAACTTTACTCTGCACAGCCCTGAGAAATCACTTTTTTTAAACTTAAAATACATAATTTTGACTTTCAAAAAATACTGCGTACTCTCCGAAGATTTTGAAATAAAGCCCAAAAGATCTGATTAATTTTATCAAATATCATTCAATCGAAACAAAATAATAATAATTCTTGAGAAAAAAATTTACGGAAGATTAGGGCTTGCAAATATGCTGGGGTATGTTCGTACCCCTATTGGACAACAAAGGTTAAATGAAAAAAATATTTGTAATCGTTTTTGTCAGTTTGTGCAATCGAATTGCTGCGAGAAAAAATGTGGGGAAAAACGAGATGCGTTGTTCGAAAATGGTGGAAAATTCAGCAGAGTTTATTGCGAAGAAGAGAGGGAGGGAGGGGGAGGTACGAGGGGGAGGGAACAACCCCGGGAACAGTCGCGAGACCTCGGCGCAGAATCATCGGCCGACCCGGCTGCGCTGAAAACTCGAACCGTCGAATTTAGTTAGCTGGCTTTTGTACGTAGTTTCCACTCGGCTCATTGCCACACGAACAATGTTACCTCGTAATAATTAAGGGTTACGCCTGACCTTAACAATAATTCACGAGAATTCGGAAACATTTGTTTCCGTCAAATATGAAAAACATTGTTTATGTTTTATTTTCACGAAATATATATTAAATAATGGATGTAAATAAAATAGATAGACAAAATGGAATCAATTAAATGTGCATCTAAGAATTGAAATAACAAACTAAATATATTTCAAACGATGGAATTTAGAGCGACGATATATGAGGATGAAAATTGGTGATCAATTTTGACATTACATGGAAAATCGGTTCTATGGGGATGATTTTTAAATAACCACTCCCATTGACTTGACCTCGAAGAAGGACTATGAACTCATCCAAATCTCACCTCCCCAACTTCTCCCAACCGAAGAATTAAAAAATAAGGATTCCTTATGCAACCCCTTCGCACCCTTCGCGTAATCCACCTCTCCTCTCCCCCGCCTCCACCTTCTTCCCACCTCCTCGACCAACGGAGTTTGCACACTCGACGTTTTCAACGGGCGCGATGATCCTCCGTGCGCCTTCGCTCTTCAAGGATTATCGTTACACTCTTCGCGGCTCTCGTTTCCGCGCTATGCTACAAGCACGCGCTCTCCGAACCCTCTCGGACCCCCACAGAGGGATGAAAATGAGATATAATGCAAATTTCTTACCCAAGAAAATCCTTAAAATAAACTTTTCCTCGCGCAAACTTCTCATCCAAAATCCACACAGCTTCCAACCTCCCATTCGATGCAAAATCCTCGCAGATCCCGCAAAAAAAAGTCCTCCCCGTAATTTCCACCCCTCCGCGTTGCCCGAAATTAAATCAAAAGTAGAAAAAACCCATAATCGAAACATCATCGTCGATATTTTATTTTATTTTCTTTCGATTCTATTTTCTTTACTTTGTTTTTTTCCAATAGATAAATTACGGACAAAGCGGTATCAACCCCTGCTGTTTGATCGTCGGAGGGAAGCCCCGGACCTCCCGGAGATGCTTATCGCCCCGGGGAGTAACGGATCTCACGGCTGCGCTTGTGGGCTTCATGATTCGATGGACACAGCTTCATTATTTACACGCGCCTGGAACATCAGGCCATTACCGATATCGTCCAACCTCGGGACGTGCTGATCCTCGTAAATAGATATCCGAGTGGAAGTGACACCACCCAGCCTCCGGACGCATCAGGGATCATAACGTCGGAGTACATGATCTTTTTTTTTTTCTTCTTAATTTTATCCGAGTCACGTTTTATCCGGATTGACCGACTTTATCGCACCGGGATTCATTGAATTTTTCCATTTATTCATTATTTTATTCGTATAAAACTTATTACGCGATAAAATTTCATATAAATCTAATTACCGACTTAATTTTCATATTAGAGTTATTGAATTGATTAAACTATAATGATTCTATACGACACGAATGTGAAGAACTATTTATCTCAGCGTCCCACGATGTTCTCCAGTACTCGTTCGAGCTCAAGGTATCAAATACATTCATTCCCGTCGACTTTCAACCCCCTTTGCCAAAACAACATCCCAGAAAAGTAAAAAAGAAATTCGCCACGCCCTGAGTTTCCGTACGGAAACAGCGAAAGACAAAATAATCGGATGCTCGTGAGGCTGCAGCCGAGTTGAGAATAACGACCGGTCAAAAACGCATCCTCGAGTCCGAAGTAATTAAGGTTCGGGCGATGATCAGCCGGGATAGAAGAAACTAAAATCGTAGGTTAAGAGAAAAGAAAACGACGAAACAACGCAAAAAGAGGCATCGAAGCAAAGAAAAAAACGGAGTATCGTGGATTCGTGATGGCTTATGGCTTACACAGATAGAAGGAAAAAGGAAGAAAAGAGGGAGAGAGGGTGCGAGAGGTTTGGGGAGGGTGGAGAGAGGCTTCGAGAGACAAGCGATTCTCGCCGGGTCGCTAGGCAACCCTCCGGCCGTCTCTGCGATCTCGGGTTCCAGGATCGCGAGAGGGAGTAGAGATATATAGATAGAAGGATGGATGCACCATCTCCGGCTGGCCAGGACTACCATCCACGATCCCGGCCAACTAGTGTTATTGCATTTCGATTTTCGGGGCTTTGGCCTCTCCCTCTCCCTCCCGCCCTCCCTCTCGCGCTTCTGTTTCTCGCACACGGGCGCAAAATCTCACCCCCGTTCGCCGTTCTCACATCCCGGAGCTGCCGTACGTACAACAACTGTGCGTTTACGTTATACAGGGTGGAACTCACGGACACGAAGCAAACACGAGACGTGTCCGGGGCGAGAGGAAACGAGGGAACGATGGACCAGGCGGGCCGGGGGTTGCTGGGGTAGGGGAAGATTAATCGGAACGATTATTCTTGGGCGTTGGACCGTCGATGGTAAAATAGAACGAAATGACATGATTGATTTTTTTTTTGGGTGTGTGTTTGAGGGTTTTTTTTGTTGTTTTTGTTGTTGTTTTGTTATCGTTCTTTGACGATCTGTGGATCGAAAGGCGTTTAGTAGGTTGTCGATCGAGACGGGGGAGGCATTGATGAAGTAAGGGAGGACGATGGAAACGAGTGAAATGAGAGCAGCATCCCGTGGATCCTTGGATTGCGTATGAGAGTTGAGGAAGAGGAGTGGGGATGGATTTTAGGGTGGCGCTTGTTTGAGTGACGTTTGGATTTTTGCGAGTTGCGCCCTTTAGAGGCTAAATAGTTGGAAAAAAATGCTGCCAATGTTACTCTGCTGTATCTTAATGTTGAAGGTCAAACCTCCTACTTTTTTCCGGTTGATTAACGTAGTTCTTTCAATGACTCTATTTCGTAATTGTATATCACTGGTAATAAACATGCAAAAATATAAACCTTGTACGGTTTTCCGGGAATCGGGAAATATCACACTGTCTCACCACACCCTAATATATATATATATATCTACATATATATCTGAGTAATACCTTGGACCCGCCGGTTCGATGGCGTCGTGCTGTCTGAGCCGATCGGCTCGCGACGCGACCGGCGAACCCCGTCGCAAATCCGCCCCCGTCCGGAGAAACGCGAGCCCGTCGCAAAATTCTCGTAAACGCGGCTCTCCTTCGGCAACATTGAGGGAAAAGGGGGCACATAACGGTCTAAATATGCGAATCAGCTGTGTACTCCGGGAATAACCGGGCTATCTTGGCCGGTTGAAACTTTCCTCGTAACGAGGGTTGGAAAACTCCACGTCGAATTAATTCAACGACCATTGACATAATTAGATTTCGGTACGTCGATCATTCTGAAGTTATTTTTGATTAATGATAATAACAATAACTTAAACAGGAATGATGTTATGTATAATGAAATATTATATAAGATATGAACCAATGAATAGACTATAAAATAATTATTTTATTTAGACTCAAGGTCTCTAAGATTATAATAATTTAATAAGAAATAATAATAATAATAATATATAATAATATATAATATTATTATTATTATTATTATTATTATTATTATTATTATTGTTAGTATGATGATTAATGTTATTATTATCATTATTAATAATAATAATAATAATAATAATAATAATGATTTTTGTTGAAACTAATTAATTTATTATTATTATTATTATTATCATTATTATTAATATAATAATTCCGTAATAATAATTATTCTTACTATTAATATTATATTACTATTGTTATTATTATTTCTCACAAAAAAATAATAATAATAATGACGATGATAATTATTATTTATTGTTAATAAATAATCGTAATATCAGGAAGACTAATCGAAACGTTTTCGGTTCATGGACTCTACCGAGCAATTGTTCGAATCCTCCCCCTCAATCGACACCGTGTTATCCTCGACACAATTTCGGGGTTGCGAATCTTTCTCTTCGGTAGACTGCACGCGTCGCATTATTTTTTCGTCATCATACCGTTAGCTTCAGACCCGCATACGTACATAACGGCCAGATATTCGCAATAAAAGATTATTATTATTATTTTCTTCCTGTTTTTCTTTTCTCCCCCAATCTCGAATTTCTCTCGCTCGTTGGTTCTACCCGAGAGTTTTCGCGCTAACAAAGTCAATTTCACGGATACGCGTACGAAAAAAAAAAAATGCACGCTCGGCTATGGGTTGGATATGAGTGTGTTATTTTCCGATAGTTTTTTTTTTTCAGTGAGCAAACGCTCGGTGAACGAGCGAAGGGGGGGGGGGGTGATATTAATTAAAAGGACGAGTCTGCGAGTGACGCGGTACAGAGATAAAAGGGGCCAGAGGGCGAGAAAAAACGGAGAGAACGAGAGGTTGAGAGAAAGAGGAGAATTGAAAAAAGAATAAAATACTGAAGAAGAAGAGTCAGCAGCAGCAGCAGCACCAGCGACGAGCAACCCTCTTACGGGGCAACGCCACTCGAGAACCCGGACGGCATTTTGCCTGCCGGTTAACGCGATGATCCTCTCTCGTTACAGCGCAGCTTCCCAGTCGATTCGGCCATACGAAGCCATCGCGAACGACATATCAAAGCCACGACAAAACGTTCGAAAAGTCGAAAAATAACTAAAAGAGAAAAGAGAAAAATATTATTTTGGAAAAGCTCCGAATCTTGAATTGATATCAATTTTATTATGATAAAAGCTAATTCGATAAACGACGATTCTGTTTATTTACGGGGGTAAAAATATTATTTTGGCAGGGTCGCGAGTGCTTTATTTTATCGTGAGGCTTTAGGGGCGGTTTTCATCTGGAAATGGACGATGGCGGCGGGTCCGGCGGCCCCACGCAAGGTTACTTACTCGCTTACTCACTTTCCCTCCCCGTAGTGGTGCGCACATGTCGCACGAGAGGGCACGCGCGAACATCCTGCGACTCTGCAACTCTACCATGGCGTTGGTTGCACGACGTGGGTGGTTCTACCGTGGATTTCAAAAATTCACGACGTTTGCGAATTGATTCGTCAAATTTCAACATTTTTCAATCGAACATTTCCTTGTTTTTTTTTTTTCAAAATCAATAAACTGATACTCAGAGAAATAATAACCTCAATTTTACCAATCGACCGAGTACATTTATAAGGTAAAATAAATATCCTCATTTAAAAAATTGACGAAAAAAAATCTTATCGCCTTAATTCCGAAATATCTGAATTTCCGAGATTCGAAAAATCATTCATATATTTATTTTTGAGTTTCCCCATTATTTTTCTCAATCTCAATTCCATTCTCCATTCCAACAATCGACGAAAAGTCTTTACTCGGACGGTTCCCATCCCTTCGCTCTGCAATAAATAACAACCCCTGACTCGAATTACTCCTCACCTTCGTTCCTCCCCGAAAAATCATTTGTTTCCATCCAACTCGTCGACGAACTTTTGAACGACGCGATACAGCTACCTGGGAAAACGAAGTTGTCGGGAATAGCAAGAAACGCAAAAGACGACGATGGAAAGAAATGGAAAAGAGAGAGAGAGAAAGAGGGGAAAGAGGGAGAGAGAGAGGGAGTGAGAGAGAATCAGAAGAAAACTGGTGCTGCGCTGTCGTTCGGCATATAAAAACCAACCTAGGCGTACTTCCTTCTTCTCTCAGTCTGCTCGGCTCTGCATCCACCCCCGAACCCCTGTCCACCCCCGTCCGCCCCTCTCGTGGCCGCGCGACGTACAGCGCGCGACTCTGGACCAGTTTCATCGTGGTGGTGTTACCGGGAGATCGCGATAACCGCGAGAGAGAGCGAGAGAGAGAGAGACCGGCGGAACGAGGGAAAGACGGCAGGCGAGGGTGGAGGGCGACCCGGAGGAACCGAGGGAGGGATTTACCCCTCCGCGGCGGCCGCCGCCGGTCCTCGGTCGTCTCTCGCAGATCGATGGAGCAGTGACGTCACGGGGCGCGGGATGCTGCGTATCCATGGTGACCGCCAACGGGCCCGGGCGCTTCGTGGGGATTGCCCAGGGGCTGAGGGATGAAATTTTATTAAATTTCCCGCCCCCCCCCTCACTGCTTTTTTTTCTCTCTGTTTTTTTTTGTTTCATTTTCCTCCTTTCCAATTTTTCTCTCCTTTCTCGGAGGTTTTACCGTGCTCTCGGCGGTGGCTCTCTTTCATTGCTCGGCGTTTCTCTCTTCGACCCCGCGAATGGCCCTCTCTGTCTATCTCGAACGCGCGATCTCGGTTTTGCCACCCCCTCGGGCTCTTTCCACTGTGTCGGTCCTTTTTGCCGGTCACCCCTCGACGTCCCTCCTTCCGCAGGAAATTAATACCGCGAATTTTCTTCTTCGGGGTCGTTCCCGGCCACGTAGAACGTCAGAGATCGCCGTTACCGCGGCTCTTCGGGGAACACAAGAGGGGGAGATGAAAGGAGAAAAAAAGATGTACGGAGACGTGGTTTAATGGCGAATTTGGAATCTCGTTGAATGCGGAGGATAAGAACAGCGGTTAATTTAGATTTTCGCATGATTCTTCATTGAAAAGTTTTTTTTTCGGGGATTTATAAGCGCGAGAGCTTTGAGGAAACGAAACGAATGGAAGGTGGGGGAATTTTCTTTTCTTGTGATTTTGTTCTTGCGTGGGAAAATTGGGGGAACGAAGAGTGGAGAAATTGAGGCGCTGTACGATGCAAGTTTTCTTTTTGGAGGAGGAAAAATTGAGGTAACTAGGTTTTTCTGATAAGAGGATTGATGGGAAACGCGCACGGCTGGGCCTCTATTTGGATTTGGTTCTGCGGATGGGACGAAAAATAAATTGAACCCATGAAATAAACCTCCAAATTCATGATTACATAAGATTAAATGGAAATTTTTGAGATTGCCCATAATTACAGCATAAGAGGAATACAAAGATTACACAAACAATACAACAATTATTACTGAAGATTAATTCTCTCATGTACACCAGATTACACCCCTAAATAATCCCCCTAAATAAAAATAATTTCAAAATCAAGGTTTTTTTTGTCAGGAAGTTTCTTATCGTAAAAACTTGTACGGTTTTTTTTTCATGCGGGAAGGAGGAAACGAAGCAAAAACTATAGATGAAACGAAACGAGAGGAGACGAGACGAGGTCGGAAGATGTAAGCGACGATCGATTTCGTATTAATATCTCCAGAGGGTCGTTCGGTTATTTCGAAGACCCGCAAGAGCTTCCAAAGCGCGTTGCAATCGTGGAAGAAGGGATGAGACCCTTCCCCCTTTCGCCCCTCGCCCGACTTTGCCCAGTATTTGACCGTGTGCCCATCGTTGCCACAACGTGGATATCTAAAATGGTCCAGGGGATGATAATACACCGTCCAGACCCGCTCGATGGATAATTTACAGCACCGAATGTCCCTAATAGCAGTACAGAATTAATTACGCAGTCGAGAACGTTTATTCAACCGCAATTATGTCAAGTATTCCGGCAAATTTACAGTCTCAGCTGTGCGATCGATCCATGAATGATAAAATGAGGAGTTATTAGAATATTCGCAAAATTAATTACATGAAAGACCCTTTGAACGTTTTATGACGTCTGGTTGTCTCGTTTCAACAATTTGGACTTTAATTTCAAATTAGACTTCAGCTTGATCGCCCCAATTGATTGATGAAACGGATATATATATTTATATAAATATGATTGAAAGAAAAAATGTATAGATATAGATAATATATTTATATTGGATAGAAAGATAGGTGTATAACTAGAATTTAGGTTATTTCTCTCAATATAGCAACAACGCAACTGCAACAATTAGTAATAATAATTATTATTATTATTAGATTTTTAAAGGATTGTATTATATTATTCATATAATATTATTATATATTATTATATTATATATATAGTATTTTAATTATTATTAATATTATTATTATTATATATAACATTTTTCTAAAAATATAATTTCAATAGAAAAATAATAAAAATAATAATAATAATAAAATTACCATTATTATCATTACTATTTTTGTAAAAATAGGTACAATTAAAAAATTCTAGCCGATCGAAATGTGAGAAATATTATTTCATCGACATTTCCTCTCTCGATTTTTCATCGCGTGGCAACGATAGGAGAAGTTACCGTGGAATCGAGAAGGGCTGCGGGATTTCACACGGACAAAGGGCAGCAGCAGCAGCAGCAGCATCAGGAGCAGCAGCAACATCGACGCTCGCCACGATCGCTCGCTGCCGCTCCTGCTGCCGCTGCTGCTGCCCGGCCGAAAATCATCAATTAAACTTTCGATGCCCGAAAATTATTCGGGGAGGCGCCCGAGTCTGGACACGCTGACGAACGTTACGATCTCACCCTACCGTAACGCACGACCCCGGGGGTAAAACGTATATATACACAGCGACGGGATACGCATATACGTTCGAATTCCCGTTCCGTGCAAGCGCGGGCACCCTGGACAGCCTGCGTGGCGCTACTCTCTCGCGCGATATACGCGGTGCAGCCTATATTCATTCCAGCATCTCGTATCTCGTGCAACGACTCGTAGAGAACGAGAGAGAGAGAGAGAGAGAGAGAGAGGGGAGAGAACCTCACCGGAGGATGCACCAGGGTCCAGCGTCGATTCCACCGTCTACGTTCGCGACAGCCCTCGGCCCTGACCAACAACCAACACCATCGAAACCTCCTCCCTCCTCCCTCCACCCCCTATCCACCCTCATCGTCCTCATTCCCTTGGGCTTTGTAGAACAGCGCGAGATCCTCGCGAGGATACGATCGGTAAAGCTGTCGATAAACTCAATCCATCCCCAATGGAAAACTACAGACTGGCCCAACGGAAAGTTACTTAACCACCCGACCTTTCGTCAAACCGAACTCCTCGCGTTTTCCACTCTTGTTTGTTTTTTATAATTCCTTTTTTTCGTCTTCTGTTTTTTCTTTACATATCGGAAAAACGGAAGGGAGGAAGAGAGAGAGAGATTAATGGGAAAACCGTGTTACCCGGATCGCCATTGTATTTTACAATCTGAGACTGTTCGGGCGATTAAATGCAGTCGAACGTAAACGATTGCGACGAGAACGGCGAATTCCATCGTTCTGCACGTCGCCGGGGGGAGGGGGGGGGGGGGGGAGACTTATTTATTTTTCTCGATGAGACGATGAGGAGGAAAAGGATCGAAGCGCGGGGAAAGAGCGAGGGCGGACGTTGGTGATGAGAGCCAGGAAGAGGGACGAGGGTGGAGAGAGGGAGGAGGGGGTAGAAATATCGGAAAGCGAAAAATGTAATGGCCGATGGGGATGGTCACACTCGGGCGAGGGCAGTGGCTCGGTGGCGTTTACGTACATCCACGGCCACTCGATCTTTCGGCTATCATACGGAGCGAGAGAAAGAGAGATTGATCGGTCGGATTGATTAATTGATATTTATTAGATTTCTCACCTATTTTTTAATGGGGGAATTATGGGCAATTGGGTCGTATTTTGGTGTATGCGCGAATTCTTACATACGGTTAGAAAGACAAACTTTGACATACGTTTTAACTGATCGAGTCTTTGACGGTCCTTTATCTCTGCTGGAAAGGGAGAGAGAGAGAGAGAGGGAGAGAGAGAGAAAGAGAGGGAGAGAGAGAGAGAGAGAGCGAGAGAGAGAAAGGGATTGATTGATGGCTTTTATTATACCCCAGTTAGTGCTATTGGGCAAATTGCTAGGTAAGCAGTAGTTCAACAGTAT
The DNA here is from genome assembly GCA_963971145.1 of Sussaba pulchella. Lineage (NCBI taxonomy): Eukaryota > Metazoa > Arthropoda > Insecta > Hymenoptera > Ichneumonidae > Sussaba > Sussaba pulchella. The sequence goes on from OZ020176.1 coordinate 7,598,358, forward strand.
AATGATAAATAGATTACTAGATAATAAATAGATAAGTGTTGTAACGATAGAGCACGGCAATGCCCATACCGGTAACAATAATTGCGTAAAATGTAGTAAACGCATAAGTATAGTTCTTCTTCATAAATATAGACGCGACACAATAAGATTCTAAACTTGATATAAAATATAAAATACAGTAAGAGTATCATAAAATATAATAAAATATCAAATAAATAACAACTGCGACAAAAGAATCGCGATAAGGGGCTGATCGTTATTATAATTATTAGTTATTCTCGTTGCTCTTGGGCGAGAATCGATTCTTTCGATTTCAAATGTTCGAATAGCAGTTTCTTAAACTCGAGAGAGAAAGATGGAGAACGGGAGAGAGACAGACAGAGAGAGAGAGAGAGAGAGGAGAGAGAGAGAGAGAGAGAGAGAGAGAGAGAGAGAGAGAGAGAGAGAGAGAGAGAGAGAGAGAGAGAGAGAGAGAGAGAGAGAGAGAGAGAGAGAGAGAGACCAAGTATGTGAGAGTCGCAGGGATCGATGCTTCGAGGCAGCCGCGTTGGTGAATGTTACGAGTGAAGGCTTTCTATTACATTTTCCCGAGGTGTAACCGGTGCGCCGAGGACTGCCGAGGACCAAGGGAGAGAACACTGCCCCGAGTATATGCACATACACCCAACAATATACATATAAATATATATGTACACATGGGGTACAGCCACGAGCATAGCCACGTCGGTCCGTGTAGATAAAGCGTGTCGAAGCCACGGCCCCGAGGGTGAGGAACGGGAGCCCGGGGGCGGTGCGCGGAGGGGGGGGTGCGGGCGAATAATTTTTGCATTCGCTGTACCGAGAGGAGAGCCTGCGGGAAAGGCACGTGGTGGCGGTCTGAATCCAGCGGGACGCACGCGGGGGCAGAAATAAAGCGAGAGAGAGAAATTGAGAAAGATGGACGAGAAGAGAGAGGGAGGGTGGCAAAACGAGGCGCGAGTGAGAACGGAGAGTATGGCGAGGCGCGAGCGGGGGGGGGTTTCGGTTCCCAGAGGGTGGGTCAGGGGGTGTGTTTGGTCCGGGAACCCGCGGTGATGCTGTATTGATCCGCGCGGGAGCACCAAGAGCTAAACTAAGCCAGCCAGAGCCAGCCACAAGCGCCGGAGCGACGTTGCCGTGGCAACCCTCTTCTGCCGGAGAATCACCCCCTCCTCGCCCCTTTCCACCCCCTTCCTCCGGCCACCCGGTCGTACGATCTACCCCCCAACCCTCGGCCACGATTCAACCAGCGCACCCCCCGCACATCGTCGATCTAGCCGTGAACCGAAAGCACCCGCGCGACCACCCTCGCCGGGCTTCCACCAACCCCCGCCACCCTTACCGAAACACCATCTCGCATTTCTCTTCTCTGTTTCCCCATCTCTCTCTCTCTCTCTTTCTCTCTCTGTCGCTCTCTTCGATGGCGTAGGTGTGGCTGCTCTCGTCTCACTAAACAGAAAGCTCGATCCAGCGTTTGCTTCCTCCCTCGATACATGTATATGCATTCATGTATGTAAGAAATATATGTAGATTTTCCGGAGAGAGCAATAAGCATATATCCATTTATCTTCGTGTCTATGTGCCTGTGGATGTGTATATGGGGATGGTTCTTATTTGGGTTATTTTTTTATTTTCATTGCGACGTGGTTTTAATCGATTTTGGGAGGAATGTGAAATATTTTGAGCTTAGTTTGAGCTTTTTGGTCCAGTTTTTGATCGGCGCGGATTCGAGTCGGTTTTCCGTTTAAAATACGTGGAATTTCACTGATTTTCTTTACTGGAAATTGTTGATATTATATGGAATTAGAGAGTACGCATCTTAATTTTACGAAAAACAATATATAGGTCATCTCGTGCCACTTTTAAGCCGACCCTGTGATGATTATCATCCCATTTATTCATATAGTTTTCTATAACTCAGGTTTCTGGGGTTCTGTGCCCTCAAAATTGATGCGAAAGACCATACATAGCTTTCTCAAGCTCCCACAATCGAGGTGGGGCGCTCAGACTCTCCAATATTCTCGTTATTTCCGAGTTCTTTGAATAAATTAGATGATAATCATCAAAGGAACGATTTAACGTGGCCTGCGATAACCCATACGCGTATATTTTTTTCTCAAAAGTAAGGTTCATATATACGCTCTAATTTCATACGCTATCGGATCTTTCCATAAATAACTATCCGCCCTGCTAATATAATTACCGAAAAATCGAAATTGCATGCGAAAAACGAAAAATTTCGACTCGAATCCGCGCCCAGTGAAAATAGGACTAGAAACCTCAAACAAGGCTCAAAATGTTTGTCATCACCTCCAAACTCGATTAAGATCTTGTCGCAACCAAAACTCCGAAATAACCGCAATAAAAACCACCCCAATATATGAACGAGCACCCTTCAAAAAATTTCTCTATATTTCTACCTTATCCACTTTCTATATATCACATAATCGTATCACACACATATATGATATTTCTCTACACATCTCCGACATATGTATTTATACACACATCCATATATCGACAGACAGATACATACACAGACATATTCATGCGCTTAAGCTCATTTCTCTCTCCCGAAAATCTACATATATTTCTCAACGTTCGAATAACCCATCTCCCTCCCCTCCCACGCCATCTCGCGATCTCTCGGCGCTTTCCCAACGCACCCCCGAGCCTCTTTTACCATATCAACGTGATCCTGGGTCTCTCGGCGACGTCGCGCGGGATCTATGTGCGATAGCCGATGTACATATGCACATTTGTATACGATTCTTCGGAGACTGTACCCCGTGAAAGGGTATGTACCCCATCCCGGCCGTGTATCCATTATATAACGCGTGGAATCGTCGTCCATCGCCCCTAAACCCCCCCTCTGGCCCGCACCCTCGGTCTTTTTGTCGAAGCCACGAAGCCATAGGAGGGAGAAGACGCGGAACGATGGGGAATCATTCCTGGGTCGATTTTGACTTATTTTCTTTATTTTTTTTCATTTTTCATTATTATTTTTTTTATTTTTAACCCCTCTGTACAGTCGAGTCGTTGAGCCTCGCTCGTTCTCATTCTCTTCGCTTTTTTAACTCGTTTCCGGTTTGGTCCTTCGCATTTTTTTCTCTGGATTATTACGATTTGGTATGGGGGTTGTTTTTTTTTTTCTTTTTTTTTTTTTTGGTTTTCTCGTGTCGATTGCGCGGACGATCTTGGAGCGTCAGATGGCTTCGAGGGTGGGAGAGGTTTTGTGGGGGCAAAGGACAACATTATGGGGATACGCGTACGGTAAACACCGGGCTTGCAGCGGTAATGCCTGTCGATTCTTTTCGGTGCTCGCGAGAATCGAGGCCGGGATTTTCGTGTGGACTTGAGACTCTTCGAAAATCGTGGACGAAACGATGAAATCTTTTTCTGACGATTTCTCTGGGGGCTGGATTTTATTTCCTTTAGTTTATAGCGAGATATCGAATCCGATAGTTTCGAACGATTGGAAGCGTTTCGATTTCACGAAAATGGGAAACGTTGGATTCGATAACGGAAATAGAATTCTTCGAATCTCTCATCAGAGTCACGATTATTTCATGAGAATTTGAGATGAAGAATAATTAACCATAATTTGATTGATAGGAATAAATATCTATTTATGCCGTCAAAATAATGATTGTTCGATGAAAATTTTGTAAGAAAAAAATAAGAAAATTAACAATAATTCGGTTATTGGGATTGAACGATAATTTATCTTATCAGAGTCACAACTATTCATTTATATATTTATATATTTGATGAAAATTGAATAAGAAAAGGACCTCAACAATCATTTGATTATTAGGACTGAATAAATATTTATTGTTGAACGAATTTAACCGCAATTTTTGCATTATTATCGTTTTTATTTTTATTTCGGTGCAACGAACGAATCCATGGGTCCAAAGTTTTGAGTCGATCGGTGTTTCGCCCCAAGTCCGCAACCCGTGCGACAGATGGGTCGAACAATGGTCCTGAAACGTAGTCGCTTTATTTTTTTTCATTTTTCATTCGTTTCTTTTTTGAGCGATAGACACATTTTTCGATTTATCAGAGAGAAAAGGAAAAATGAAATCTATCTGACTAAAAAATCGATATCTCCATCATTTTCAATAGGAAATTGATTTTTCGATTATTTTACATCAAAGGAAAATGGATTTTCTTCATGAAAGAATAAAAACTGTATCAGTAATGATTTATGATTTATTTATAACAAAAAATCGACTTTCTACCGAAAATAATGGAAATATCGATTTTATTACAAGATAAATTTTATTTTTCGTTCTTCTGTTAACATAGAAAACCATTATCATACATTGAAATTTCGACAAAACTCGAATTTTTCCAAAATCGAAAAAACAAAAAAAAATATTAAAATTTCATCCAAAACGGAAAAAATAGCCCTTCCATCTTCATAAAAAAATATGAAGCGTGTTCAGGACAAAAGGAAGGTTCGAAAGATCTGAAATACATTCATCCATGTCGTTGGATTCGAAAGATATTAAGAAAAAATCATGGACCACATCGGAGAATAGACGGTTTTCGTTCCGGTGATTTAGGACGTCCCTCCCCATATATGTATCGCACCTATGGTGCATGTATCACCGCGAATGCCAATTGGAACGCTTCAGCTGTCAATTCTCCGGTCCAGGAAATTCCTGCGTATTCAGGACAGTCACGAATGCAGCCTGCACTACGCCATGGCAAAGAGGGGTGGCATGGGGCGTTTGGGAGGGGGGGGGGGGGGGGGGGGGGGGTGGTGATTTGCGAGATCCTCCCGACAGTGATTATTCCCCGCTGCGAATCAAAACCGAAGCATCTCTGCAGGCTCTCGTGTGATCCTCCGCAGCCTCTCGCGTAAATTACGAAGCTCACAGAGCAATCCAGCTTGTAAACTAAGGGTTGTTTCGTGCTGGGTTTCGGATTTACCATTTTTTCATGGAAACTCGTCGGATTTTGAGTCCATTGAAATTAAAAAAAAGTGAAATATGAAAAATGGCAAAAACCAAAGTCAGGCTTAGAGAAAGAATGAAGCCGAAATATGCGTTGAGAGTTGAGCTGGGATTTTATTCCATTTTTGTTATTTTTTTCCCATGCACGCTGCGTAATTCCACGTTGGTTCGGATTGCGAGTCGTTATTTCGGTGTTCGAGACGAGTCGAACCTGTCGGGACGATTATTATTCCGAGCCCGGGCTTATATCGAGTACGGTCGATAAACGACAATTTATTCGTTGACTTTGTCCCGTCCGTGCGAAGCGATAATCAATAAAATTTGCCACGACTCGAATGAAAATTATATATTTATTTAAATATATTTGGAAAATGGGAGAAATTGGGAATTAATGATTGATTGTTTTATCATTGCGCGAATATCAGCGAAATCTTGGTCGTTGTTGATCGATTTATGGATTCATTTTGATACGAAGAATATTTAATTGTATGAAGCACGAATTGGATAGAAATTCTGCGAATGTAGGATATTTTGTCGTTGATGCCAATTGGATTGAATTATCGGCGCGATTATCGATTAGATGGCGACGAAAAAAGGAGAGAAATTCTATTTCGGGTTCGATCAAATTACTGGAAAAATAATTACATAAATATATAATATCTATATACTACGATTATTATATGTAATTTATGGAAAAAAATAATTTTTAAAAATGTATACATTATATATATTTCTATTTTGTCTATGTACACATACAAAAATTGCAGGACTAAATAAAAATTCTCATATCGTGTCCAAAATTTCTTTTTCTGTAATAAAAGAAACTATATCCATATATAAAAAATAGCAGATAAGAATAAAAATTATTAATGTCTAAAATTGACGACTTTTAATTTTAAAAAAATGTGTATTCGTTGAATGAAAATCCACGCAAAATCCAGGATTGATAAAAGTTTGTCAAATTAAAAAAAAAAACAACAATCGTAAAATATGGGCGAATAAATTTTCCACCCCCTCCTAAAGCTGCGAGGCCGGTAAAGGAACAGATGTTTCACGTCTCGATGGTTTGCCGAAACAAATCCAGAGCTCGCCACCCTCTGGTCCAGCCCAGCATCCTCCAAATGCCCGGTGCGCTATCTCTCACGATTCTCGACAACTAAAATAGGGGCAGTCGCGAAACCCCAGCGTCGACAAGGGCGCAGGACGAGTGCCCGAAACAAGCTTATATACACTGCGCGCTGCATTTCGGCTGCGGCCGTTTTGTCCCTCTTTACGTCCTTTTTAATTTAATTAGAAAAACTCTCGTTCGCGCTCGTGTCAACAATCTCTCAAAGCGTTCCTCTCGCGTCGATTTGCAAAAGGTTTTCACGGTGATAAGAAAAAAATAGACCAGAAAAAAGAAAGAGATAAATTAAAACGACGATTGTGCGACCGGTATTCGAAGGTTGAAGGACCAGAGAAGAGATTTAAAAAAAAAATGCGAAGCTGCGAAGGATCGAACGTGTGAGAGTGGCAATCGCTTTGTTACGGGTGCCTGGAGACTCGATAAAATGGCTGTGATTTGCGGTCTGCTATTCGTCCTTTGAGAGAGGAGAAGAGAGAGAAAGAGAGAGAGAGATAGGGAGAAAGCTTCGTATGTCCATGGGGGAGCGCGTCTGTCGCAGAAGCTCGTAAAATTCATCGAGCCAATCCAAGTAATAATCATTTTATCGCTGATAATCACGAATTTCATTGACGAATTCGTGATAAGGGAAATATCGAATGATGGCTGTTTACGTACTTGTGCGAAAAAAAAATTGCTGAAATAGAAATCAACGAATTAAGAGATTTCCGGCTCATGCGATAATTAAATATCAAATTAGGGGTAAGTTTTGCATCGTCCGAAACAATTATTTTTATTGTTATTATTGTTATTATAATTATTATTATTAGTATTATTGTTTTTATTATTATTATTATTATTATTATTATTATTATTATTATTATTATTATTATTATTATTATTATTATTATTATTATTATTATTATTATTATTATTATTATTATTATTATTATTATTATTATTATTATTATTATTATTATTATTATTATTATTATTATTATTATTATTATTATTATTATTATTATTATTATTATTATTATTATTATTATTATTATTATTATTATTATTATTATTATTATTATTATTATTATTATTATTATTATTATTATTATTATTATTATTATTATTATTATTATTATTATTATTATTATTATTATTATTATTATTATTATTATTATTATTATTATTATTATTATTATTATTATTATTATTATTATTATTATTATTATTATTATTATTATTATTATTATTATTATTATTATTATTATTATCATTATCATTATTATTATTATTATTATTATTATTATTATTATTATTATTATTATTATTATTATTATTATTATTATTATTATTATTATTATTATTATTATTATTATTATTATTATTATTAAATTAATTTTCAACATACAACTTGATTATAAAATATCAATTAATATGTTTAATTTTTTTAAGCTGAAACTACAATAATAGGAAGACCCAAATAGGAAGAATATAATTTTAATAGTACGAAATCTCGAAAGATTCGAATAAATTGAAAAGAAACAAAAATGCGATCGTACGACGGCGAAAGCAGTTCCGGAGACGAGGACGATCGACGAGAAGGTCTTTCGGAGGCTCATTTAAATCCTGGAACTTGGCAAAGATCAGGATCTCATCCGACCTGGGCGTGGGAGCATCGCGCCAACGTAATAATGACATCATTGTCCAGATTTCATTGAGTTTTATACGGAATTATAAAATTGTCTTTTATTTATTCTAATTGATTTTATTTCTCTCAGGCAAATCCTTCCATCGACGGGATGGCTTATCCGGCGCCCGGGGCCTCGCATCCGGGAATCGCCGGACCGCCGGGCGGTTATTCGAGCAACGATCATCCCCAGAACAATCCGGGAAGACGTACGCCTTTGGGGGCTGTCGGACTCGGTGGTTTTTACTTTCAACAGCAGCCCCAGCCTCACGCATCTTCGAGTGCATTGTCGGACGAGAATAGACCAGATCAGGAAAGGTTATTTCATTCCATTCGTTTCATTCTTCATTCGATCGGAGACCATTTTTATTAGAATTATTTTGACAGTTTTTTTTACTCAATGACAATCGATGGAGCGATTGATATTTTTTCGTGCACGCATTTGGGAAGGAATTATAACGATGACTGATGGAAATTGATGGTTTTGAATCATTAGAGATCTTGGATGGAGATTTTTTCCGTGAATCGAATTTTTTATTGAATCGGCGTTGATTATTGTTATCGTTATTATTTTTTCTCTTCAACGACAATCGATCCAACAATTGATTTGCTATTATAAATTTATTCGCGAATTAATTATGACAATAATTAATGGAAATTCATATGTTTTTTAATCATCAATGATACAATATTATTCTACAATTTCATTTTTTATTGAATCGGAATTTATTATTTTCATTTTTCTCAGTTTTTCAATGAAAATTGACCCAGCAATTGATATTCTATCATTAATTTATTCGCAGATAAATTATAACGTTAACGAATGGAAATCCATATTTTTTTTATAATCAATATTACAATATCATCCTAAAATTTCATTTTTCATTGAATCGACGTGTAATATTATCATTATTTCTCTATTTTTCTTTTTTCAATAAAAATCGACCCGGCAATTGAAATTCTATCATGAATTCATTCACAAATTAATTATAACGTAAATTAATAATAATCAATGTTTTTTTAATTGTCAGAAACTTTGGATGGACCACGAATGTTTTTTCTTTCCTCTTCGATTTGTACAATATTATCTTGAAATTAAATTTAACAGGCCAGGAGCATCGAGATTGAATTGTCCACCGAAATCAAAGAGCACGCGACAGGGAAAAAGCGTGCGTTTGAACATAAACGCGCGTGAACGCCGAAGAATGCACGATCTAAACGACGCCCTGGATGAGCTCCGATCGGTAATTCCTTACGCTCACAGTCCGTCGGTCAGGAAGTTGTCTAAGATAGCGACCCTGCTTCTGGCGAAGAATTACATTCTCATGCAAGGTAACGAAGTTATCCTACGTTGATTCGATCGTTCTAACAATAAATCGTGATAAAACTATTGACGAGTTATTTTTCAAGTTCTTTGAGGGAAGATTAAGGAATTTTTATGATTTTTTTAGTTAAAAAAATTTTGATTCTTATACACATAATTATAATTTATAATTTTTATTTCATTATAATTTTTCCAAATAGGTCGATTTTTAAGATTTCAAAAATTAGGTTTTTGACCCATTAAGATACAAATTTGGTTCAAATGAAAATTTATTCGTTCCCGAATCAGCTATTGCAATTAGTGTTACGTCTGGGGTAACAATATCTTATAATTGCCCTGTTTTTGACCTTAGCAAATGCTAATTGGTCAGGGATACGGGCTGACGATTTGATAAAGTGTTATTTTTATTAAAATGTATTAAAATATTTATTGAGAGAGAAATATGAAATGTATGTGTGGGGGTTAGTGTGTGTGATAAAGGTCCGCGTGGGTACGCGTTACCTTTATATCTAAAAACTAATGTTAGTTAAAAAAAAATAAAAGAATGGGAGTCCGCGTGGGTACGCGTTACTCCCGTGATTTAGGAATGAGAGTCCGCGTGGGTACGCGTTACTCTCGGATTTGGATTTTTTATGAAGGTCCGCGTGGGTACGCGTTACCTTCGGGTTAAGGAGATGAGAGTCCGCGTGGGTACGCGTTACTCTCGGAGTTGGAAGGATGTGAGTCCGCGTGGGTACGCGTTACTCACAAGGGTGATTGGTATTCGGAAAAGAGGATTGAAAGGAACTTACAAAACTTAGAGTCCTTTTTCTTCTTGTTTAAACTTTGAAAATATTTATTGGTTGGGACTGGGCCCGAAAAGATTTTAGTGATGTCGAGACGTCGGAGGTTGAACAATAACTGAATAAAAGACGCGTGTGTGGCCCTTTTATACAATTTCGGGACCACACAAAATATTGAACAAGGTTGGAGAGGGTAGTTTTCCTTATTTATAATTGGTTGAAAACACCGTCTCCCACCTTCTTATTCTCTAAGACGCGTTTCGCTTTTAAACTACGAAGCTAGTGGTAAGGGTGGGAAAGGGCAAATTTTCTTTGTATCTCATTGGTTAAAATTTCCCGTTTCCCACTTCTTAGTTTTATGCAATAAGGTGGGAAGAATCTTATCTTTTCGAGCTGAAGGCCCAAGAGTCCCCTCCCTTATATCCTTGTATGCCCCTTGAAGAAGGCCATACACTCGCGCCTGTGTTTCGAGGGTTGCAGCCCTTCAGGCGTCTGTGTGGTGGCGTTACGGGGACGTAACACCTCCCTGCTGAGATTAAATGTCGGGTTAGAAGATTAAAAACGACATTTAAAGTTTGAGAGAAAAAGAAAGAATACGGAGTCTTTGTTATTTTACATTAGGGATTCGATACAATTCAAATTCTTTAATTCGAGGAGGTGTCCTAAACTAGTTCGTATAACAATTATTTTATAGCGATTTGATATTATATGTGTATATTTCTATGAATAATTTTATTTATTTGTGTTCTTATTATTATTATTTTTTTATACATTTTTTTTATTTTATTTTTTATTTAGGTATTAATTTAACTTGGTAGAAGATTAATATTGCATATTAAAAAGAGAATAGTCGAAGAAGTTAAAATATTTGGCGCAGGATATCAATCAATTTAAGTATCTCGATCGTTGACCCGCCTTCTTCTTTCTTCAGTGGTGGTTTCGTTGGTCCATTAGCCTTTCAACGAGAAGGCGCCAATGGGATGGTCCGGTGCAGGTGGGGCAATGTCGCGGGTAGTTGGTATGTGAATTTCTGTCAATTCCTGTTGTTCTGCGATGTCTTCCCTCTGATTTGGGTTTGTATCGAGATTACGTTTAAGATGCAGCAGGAGATGTGTGACTGAATCCCAGATAGCTCCAAGTAAAACCAGAGACCAACCGTAAACGGTATGCAAAGCATAGCCATGGATGAGGGTGTCTATGACGAGTTTAATCACACGGATTATTATAAAGATCCCGATGATACCAGCACTTGCAGTTCCGAAAGAGACGAATCGTCCATATGTTTTGTTCCACATGGAGTCTGCGAGGCTCTGGAGTCCGTCCGCACCCAGCAAGTTTGAGAAAGCCAAGCCTTGCGTCTGGATCGGTTGACCCGTGATCCCTCGTGCGATGGTGTTCAGAACTGCGGGCTTCTCGACTGGAAACATGATGTGATCCCTGAGTTTGTCGAGATCTTCCTTCGAATATATGCCGCTGGTTGCTAGTGATGATGGGTTCAGGTAGCTCCATGTAGGTTTGGTCATTGGCTTTATGATTGTTGGAGGCAGACTCTGTATTGGTCCTGGAAGGAGCTTGTACCACGAGTCAGCCAGTAGATACTGCGTTGGCAGTAAGGCGTCACATGTTATCTCGACTCCTGTCTGCATGATTATATGGGTCCGAGGAGATATGAACAAACTGTTATTTCCTCGGGATACTGGAAGCTGATGGTAGCAGGACTCTGTCCTCCTTATTTTTACTTCTACAGGAATGCACTTCACAAGGTGTACTACTTCGCCCGCGACGACTGCCATGTATCCTGGTCCCTTCATGAGATGATAGGCGAACTCGTCCGGTGATTGTGTTGCGGTGATTAGTGCGTTTTTCAACACTTGCTGTTCGAGGTTGCATCGTTGGGTTAAAACGTCGAGATACAATTGATTGATTTGAGTTCGAATATGCTTCTCGACAAAAACAAATTTCGAATTCATATAAGTAAATATGTCTAAATTTTCTACCGCTATCGGTCTCGTTTTTGCAAAAGTTGCTCCATGCTTTATTTCAAAAATTAGCAATTTCGGATGTTCTGTGCGTATTAACGTATAGCCACAGAGCATTTGTTCTGATTTCTTCGTTAAAGCAAAAGTCGTGTCCTGAGTTGACAACGTGTATATTGTCTGAGGGTATGTATTACTTGAATCTTTTACTCTATTTGCTAAACCCTCATATAAAACATCGTATCGATCAAACTTGCAATTATCTTTAGGTAAGGTGTTCCAAAAAGTGTGTCCACCTTCATTATCAATACACTGTTGACCTGTTAATTGGCACGTCGTTCCGGATTTGAGATTAATTCGATCGGTATCTAGCTGTACAGATGCTTCGTATTGCATTAATGTGATTTTTACAGTTGCTTGTACTACTACCTCGTCCCAGCTTCCATATGGATCGGAAAACTGAGATCCATGGCATGTTCCATCATTACCTACTGATCCCGCTAGGGTTATGCTACGGGTTGCCGTTTCGTTTTTGCGTATACCGGTGATGAAAGCATTGCCAATTCTATAATCTCCTGATACATGTAATTGTTAGCATGCGTCGCGTGAAATCTCTGACAAATATTCTAGCTGCCCGTGTGCTACAATTGAAATATGGGAATTCATTCCACAATAATAAATGATTCGATGAATTTCGACTTTGCATTGTATGACTCGATTACTTGTAAACTGATTCAATTGTAACAGTTGTATATGCACGGGGTCTGCGATTACTTCTGGAACAGGTATATTACATTCGCCTACGTCGAGTAATGATAGTGTAGTTATATTTAAATTCGACGAGCCACAATCGTACCCAATTATCGCCGTCGTTTCGACTATTGCACATAGCAATAATGACAGGAGTAACATATCCTTGATCATCATTTTAAGCGAGAAAGAAAGGATTTTTGTATATAAATTTTTTTAATACTATTTTTGTGTAATAATTTTTTTTATAGTAGATTTTACGATATTCTTATTATTATTATTTATTTATTTATTTTTGTTTTTAGGTATGAATGTATATATATAAATATATATATATATATATATGTCTTTGTATCTCGATATATAGTTTTATATTTTTTTTTCTAAAATTATTTATTTATTTAGTTGGTGGCAAAAACCCTTGGTTTGAACTCCTTCCTTTTCTTTTCCCCTTTTTTTTTGCTGAAATGAAAGAGATTAATTATTGGTTGGAGCTAGTGGTGTGATATATGAGAGGCGTAGCCTATTTATATTCACGACTCGAGTTTTATTTTTTATTTGAATTTTGATATTCCCTTTTGGGTTTGTCTCTAAAACTTTATGAGGACCAGTGTAATGGTCTTCTAATTTTCCCGGTTTTGGCCCTTTCTGAAGAAAAACAAAATCACCAATCTTTAACGTTTGGGGCTTTATTTTCCGATCATAGAACCCTTTTGATTTTACTTTAGCATCGATTAAATTGTCTCTAGCCAAACTCTGAAACTCGTGCAATCGAGTTACTAAATTCGTGAGATAATCGTCGTAAGTAATTTCATGATCGTTTAGAGGTGGGTCGCTGGATGGGAGCCTTGCTAACTTTCCGAACACTAGTTCGAATGGCGTGTGTCTAGTGCCTTCATGTGTGCTTGTATTATATGAGAAGGTTGCAAGTTCCAACCACTCGTCCCACTCTTGATCTTGATTTGTAAATTGTTTTAGATATTCTCCTAGGACGTGATGGGATCTTTCAATGGAACCGTTGGATTGAGGATGAAATGCCGTGGTTTTGAATTGTTTAATTCTGAATTGTTTCGCTAAATTTTTTAGTACTTTGCTGAGAAAATTGCTACCTTGATCTGTTAGAACAGATCTTGGTGCTCCAAAAATGCAAATAAATCGTTTTACGAAAGCAATGCTTATTGTTACTGCTGTTGCGTTCGGTAATGGAATTGCTAATGAATATTTTGTTAATTGGTCTTGAATTGTTAATATGTACTCGTTATCATTTTTCGTTCGCGCGAGAGGACCCACGATATCCATGGCGATTTTATCAAACGCCGTTCTCGGTGTATCGGTTATTACCATCGGATTTCGGTTTTTCACGCGGACTAATTTTTTTAACTGACAACCGAGACAGTTTCTTATGAATTGTTGTATATCTAATTTCATATTCTCCCAGAAGTAACGTTGTCTGATTCTACTGTATGTTTTTGATACTCCTTTATGGCCACCGAGTGCGGATGAATGCATTTCCTGAATAATTTCTTTACGTTTTGTTGATTCTACATATTGGATTGCTCCTGTACATATAATTATTTTTGTGTTCCAAGTTTCGCTAATTTCGCACAAGATTTTTCTGATTAACGACCATTCTATTGTTTCTATTTCGTTTGTCTTAGCGATGCTAATGGATTTTAAACCCAATTCGGTTGCTAATTCTTTAAGACTACGAAATGAATTTTTTATGTCTGATATTACATCCGTGAGACCTTCGCTAAATTGTCGTAACGGTAATGCAATATGAAATTTATTTTTAAACTCTTTTGCTTGGGCTACTCCCGGTTCGATATTTTCAAATTTCGGTAATTGATAGTTTTTACTAAATTGAGATTGTCCTAGGTCGCATGGTTCACCGTTACGATCCACGAAATATGCATAATTGTCTCTCCTCATAAATAGCTGATCTTTAGATTCGAGTATATTCCGTGGATATCGTAATTTTCCTATTTCATTATGTTCATCTATTGTTTCCAATACTCTATCTTCGTTATGCTTCCTAATTTCTTCCGTTTCACTATCTTCATTTGTTGTTTCTGAATCGCTTGATTGGTTATGAATTTCGTCGAGAGTCGCTTGTGTCGTTTCTTCGGTATGTTTGTTATGGGTTTTTGTATTTTTATCCTTTTTCGGTTTTACGGGGCTATCTACCTGAGCGTCCCATTCGTCCCTTAATCTCTGGGGTCCCTTTTTATTTCGCGTACTCTTTCTTACCGTAAGTTCAGTTTCTTTTGATTTTGGCTCTTCGTGAATCATTGCTTCTACCGTAACCGCGTTTGCTGGAATTTTACTGTTTTTTACTACCTTCACGTGTTGTTGTTCGACTGGGTTGCGAGACGGAGCGTCTGCATTGACATTCGATTTCCCAGCTTTATAGATAATATCGTAATCATGGTCCCCGAGTTTAAATCTCCATTTAGTGACTCGAGATGTCGGATCTTTCGAATTTTTGAACCAAATAAGCGGTTTATGATCCGTGACGATCGTAAATTTCCTCCCGTATACGTATGGGTGGAATTGTTTTACAGCATAAACTATCGCGAGAGCTTCTTTTTCATAAACCTCGTAATTTTTCTCGGCAGTGTTAAGAGTACGTGAAACATAAGAGATTGGTAAATCTTTACCTATTTCGCCCTGAGATAATATGCCTCCGATTGCATAACCTGATGCGTCAGTAGTAATTATAAAAGGTTTCGTAAAATCAGGGTGTCTCAGTATTGGTTCCTTGCATAGGATTTCCTTCAATTCTTCGAATGCATTTTTTTCTTTTTCACCCCATAAAAATACTGTATCCTTTTTTAGAAGATTAGTTATTGGTTTAGCAATTTTTGAATATCCTTTTACGAACCGCCGATAATAACCGGTCAAGCCTAAAAATTGTCTCACCCCTTTGACGTTGCGAGGGGCAGGGTACCCTCTCACTGCAGCGATATTTTTGGGGTCGGGTTTGATACCGTTTTCTGTAATTAAATGTCCCAAATAAGTTACTTCTTTCCGCAGAAACTCGCACTTATCTGGTTGTAATTTTAAATTTGCATCGGCGAGTCGAGTTATCAATTTTCTATATTTTATTTTGTGCTCCTCTAGCGAGGATGCGTAGATAACAATGTCGTCAAGGTAAACAAATAACTCGATACCTTGAAGACCGCTCAAGACTCGGTCCATTAATCTCTGAAATGTTGCTGGGGCATTTTTCAACCCGAAAGGCATTCGAGAAAACTCATAATGCCCGAAAGGTGTTGAAAAAGCTGTTTTATGTGAATCTTCTGATTTTACTTTAATTTGATGGAAACCAGATGCAAGATCGAATACTGAGAAGTACTTTGCTCCCCCGAGTTGGTCCAATATATCCGTTATATTTGGTAAAGGGTATGAATCACCTATCGTTTTTTCATTGAGATCTCGAAAATCTAAAACCATTCTCCAACGCTTATTACCTTTGGAGTCCGGTTTTTTTGGAACAATCCATACGGGACTGTTGTATGGGGATTGTGAAGTTTTTATTATGCCTCCGTCATAAAGTTCCTGTACTTGTCGCGTGATTTCGTCTTTATGTATAGGAGGATATCGATATTGTCGGGTGTTGATGGGATGCTCATCGGTTGTGCAAATTGGGTGTTCTAATTTTGAAGTAGCTCCCAATTTTTCACCCGGAATATGAAATTGTTCTACGCTTTCTTCTAATAATTCATTTACGCTTGCTCTTTCTTCGGAATTTAAGTGTTCGAGACGGAGCAGCGATTTTATTTTTTCTACACGGTTGTCTTGGTTCGTATTTCTTGCGATTGCCAAGCAGAGCGTGTTCGATTTGAGAGATTTTGACGAGTTCGTCGAGTTTGTTGGATTTGTAGATTTAGTAGATTTAGTAGATTTAGTAGATTTAGTAGATTTAGTGGATTTAGTAGATTTAGTGGATTTAGTGGATTTTGTAGATTTTGTATTCTCTTCAAATTCTTGAAGAGTGAGAGTAGGAACTTCGATATCGATATCTTCCTCTCTCGTGTTGTAGACTTTGGTGTACGCGACACCTTGAATATTTGTGACTAACGCTTTACCGAAATAAATATTTTCTCCGACCTCTAGTTTGGGTAAATAACCTTCTGTAATTTCAGTGTTTTTTACTCTCACATAAAAAGTTGAAATTGAGCGCGCAGGAATGGTTACTACCTCCGGACTCGAGAATCGGATTTTATTATCCTTCCAATACAGACAGTGTTCTTTGAAATCAATTGTGGCCTTATATCTCTGGAAAAATTCATTACCCAATATCCCAGCTTGTTCGATCGGAAAATCGTTTGCAACTATATGGAAAACGACTGGACTTCCTAAGATGTCTACCGAGAAGGACCCTAAGGTTTCTACGAGTGTCGCCGTTATTCCGTGCAATTCTAAGATATCCCACTTATCTATATGAGATTCCGATTTCACGTAAGCCTTTTTCACGAGATTGGGTTCAGAACCAGAATCGACCATTAATTCTACGGGAGAATTCACAACTGATGACTCTATCTGTATTGTCGGGGGTCGGCAGCGTTGTCTCAAATTCACGTACGCTACTCGGACTCGTTTTGTGTTGATATCGCGAAGGCTGTACGAGGGGCTTCTTTGTATGTATTTGGGGTCTCCCGATGAACCCCGTTCTTCGAGAGACCGTTGGAGTTTCCCTGAGCTCGCTGTTTATTATTATAATCCCTCTTCCTACATTCATCGATAATATGTCCGTCTTTTTTACAGTAACGGCAAGTTTTTTGGGATTGCGTGATATTATTCCTGTTTACTAACGGCTTATCCGCTCCTCGAGCGGGTCGAGTGTCCTTATCTCGAGGAGGCCCGGCGCCTTGGTTCCTGAACCAACATAGGTCGGCCGTATGACCCGCGCGTTTACAAATTTGACAATTTATGGCGCTTGTCTGAACCGTCCCTACGTCTCGCCGAGGTGTAGATTTACTTGTAGGTTTGGGGTTGCGTAGTTCGTTCATAGTCGTCTGTTTTCTGTCGATTTTAATTGCGTCCTTACCGGCGTCCGTTAGCGTAGCGTACGTCTTCTCCATTCGTATTTGTATATCTGGCCTAAGGCCGTCGAGAAAACTTTCTACGCACTCTTTTTCGACAGAATTTTTATTTTCGTCGTTTATTTCCCCGTTATTGTTACTTTTGAAGGCTTCGATAATATGATTTCCGATTTCGCGCACGCGATTTATATATTTTATAATATCTTCATTTTCTAGCTGTACTAACGTCCCTAATTCTCGTCGTACCTGATTAACTGTTCTCGCGGGGGCGTATAAATCTTTTAAATACGCGGCTAAAGTCTTTAAATTCTCGAATTTCACTCCCTGAATGGATCTTTTTGCTTCGCCCGTTATCGCGGTCCTAATTAATTTTACGAAATTTGCTTCCACGTTTGCGGGAAGCATACTTAATGCTTCCTCGCAACTATCGATAAATTCAAAAACGGGGATATTGTATCCGTCGAATTCAGATACAACTTTGATTGCATCCTTAAGGGATACAATCTGTGATGCTCCCACAGGCATTTCGGCGGATGGGGGTATAACGTTTTGACTAGGAATAAGAGGGTTTGTTGAAATATTTACTTTTTTATTTGGGGTGTGGTCAACTGGCATGACTTAGGATCAAATCGTCTTTGTATCCCACCGCTGTCACCAAAAAGAAAGGTATGTTACGTCTGGGGTAACAATATCTTATAATTGCCCTGTTTTTGACCTTAGCAAATGCTAATTGGTCAGGGATACGGGCTGACGATTTGATAAAGTGTTATTTTTATTAAAATGTATTAAAATATTTATTGAGAGAGAAATATGAAATGTATGTGTGGGGGTTAGTGTGTGTGATAAAGGTCCGCGTGGGTACGCGTTACCTTTATATCTAAAAACTAATGTTAGTTAAAAAAAAATAAAAGAATGGGAGTCCGCGTGGGTACGCGTTACTCCCGTGATTTAGGAATGAGAGTCCGCGTGGGTACGCGTTACTCTCGGATTTGGATTTTTTATGAAGGTCCGCGTGGGTACGCGTTACCTTCGGGTTAAGGAGATGAGAGTCCGCGTGGGTACGCGTTACTCTCGGAGTTGGAAGGATGTGAGTCCGCGTGGGTACGCGTTACTCACAAGGGTGATTGGTATTCGGAAAAGAGGATTGAAAGGAACTTACAAAACTTAGAGTCCTTTTTCTTCTTGTTTAAACTTTGAAAATATTTATTGGTTGGGACTGGGCCCGAAAAGATTTTAGTGATGTCGAGACGTCGGAGGTTGAACAATAACTGAATAAAAGACGCGTGTGTGGCCCTTTTATACAATTTCGGGACCACACAAAATATTGAACAAGGTTGGAGAGGGTAGTTTTCCTTATTTATAATTGGTTGAAAACACCGTCTCCCACCTTCTTATTCTCTAAGACGCGTTTCGCTTTTAAACTACGAAGCTAGTGGTAAGGGTGGGAAAGGGCAAATTTTCTTTGTATCTCATTGGTTAAAATTTCCCGTTTCCCACTTCTTAGTTTTATGCAATAAGGTGGGAAGAATCTTATCTTTTCGAGCTGAAGGCCCAAGAGTCCCCTCCCTTATATCCTTGTATGCCCCTTGAAGAAGGCCATACACTCGCGCCTGTGTTTCGAGGGTTGCAGCCCTTCAGGCGTCTGTGTGGTGGCGTTACGGGGACGTAACATTAGAAACAATCTCGTGCAAGAATCAAACTGATCGATTAGATTAATGCTCGGATCCTCATGAAAATTTGAGAGAAAGTACTTAAGATTATGTACTTTAAGAAAATGCAAAAAAAAAATTATTATTACTATTATTATTATTTTTACCCCGAATAACTGATAAATTGTTGCATCATCTCATCATTATTACTATTATTATTATTATTATTACCCCGAATAACTGATAAATTGTTGCATCATCTCATAATTATTATCATTGTTGTTATATAAATCATTCTTCAAAATATATTCTCCAGGAAACGCCTTGGACGAGTTGAGAAGGGTCATAGCCGTGCTTCAATCGCCTCACGCCCACACAACCGCTCTGCCGCCGACTCCAGTCTCGTACGATCTTCTTCAGGGTTTTCCCGGCAAGTTGTTTCAGGGCGTTCAAGAATTGCAAGGTTTGCAAGGCATACCGAGCGGTAATTCTCAGGTCGTGACCGCAGGAGGTCCGCCCACGGATGCCGCCGCCACGGGTTCGGAATCGGCCTGAAACGAAAAAAATAAATTTTCAAAATCATCGATTCGGCAATAATACAAATCGATCGACGTCATTGACGTTTGTTTCATGAAAAAAAAAACGATGAAAGTATTAGATATTAAGCCTGTCGAACGATATAACGATTATGATCGATATTAATACACAACTACTAGAGCAATAAGCAGATCGGGAGGAGAATGAAAATGTTTCAACTATTGAAAGAAAAAAAAATGGAGAGTCAGAGAAATGGGATTTGAAAAAAAAAAAATAAGAAAATAATGATAACGATGATGATAACAGTCGAATCCTCACGTCCGCAAACACGATAGTCAATATAGCATGTGATACGTGTAACATATGCTAGTCATATTTATATTATATACATATATATATATATATAATATATATATATATATTATATTAATTGAAAATTTCGATTTATCATATAAGTCTTCGATTTATATGATAGTTTATTTATATATACATTATATACATTCGCGAAGAGTTTTACTGCGTCAAGTGCCAATAAGGTTTGAAGAAAAAGAAAAGGAATATACGATTAACGTCCGACTAATTAGCCAAAAAAAAAAAAACAAACATGGATAGCCGATCGGTCAATAGCCGAGACGGCTGCGAAGCCATTTATTTACAAAACGATAGATGTTACGAGAATACGAATAACCAGAGTAATAATGAAATACCAAATACACGACGTTGAGTCGTGAGAAATCTTGAAAGTATTTGATTAATAATACAATAGATCGTAGAATTTTTTGCGTATAGTGCTCAAATACAATAACATTTAAGATAAGCGAGAACACAAGCGTCGGAATCTCCGAAAACAAAAGTATTCCTAGCCGTAGAAAATTATTCGGAGCTCATAGAACCGAGAAATTGTATTATCTCAGTGTGCATTTATAAAATAATGTTAAAAAAAAAACGAAAAAAAAACATTCAAGTCGGGGTCGATGATGTTCAATCACTCAATTCAATCCTTCTCAATAAAACCCCAGCCATAATTATCATCCCCGACAATTTTCCACGGAAATAACTCGATATTCCCGCAGAATACCTAAAAAAAATTCAAATCTCGCGCCAATCGTCGGTAAGGAAGATCCCATCGCTCCAAACCCATCCTCTAAATCCCCCCTCGTTCCAAATCACACCAAACCCATTCAAATCTCTCACCACGACCGGGTAACAAACAAAACGACGTACCAAAAAAAAATCCCACCCCTCAATATTTCCCCGAACGGTGTCAAAAAATTCCCCCCCACAAAATTCCAAAACAGCCGAAAATGCGATCGCCCCCGGGGGTTCGTAGCGCTCGCGCACGTCCCTGAATCGCCCACCAGACGGCGCGGCCTTCGAAGCGTTCCATCCGTTCGAACGTGCCAAAGCCCAGCGTTGCCATTCGTCCCCCCTCCCGCGTCGCGGAAAGAGAGGGAAATGAGAAGGAAAAAAGAAAAAAGAAGAAAGAGAACCGTCGTCGTGTTTCTCCACTGTACTAGTATCGCTCTCTGCTGGTTAGACCGTGTTAGCTGTCGACCTAGCCCCGAGGCTGCCGAGCCTAAAACCGTTTCTCCATTCCTCCACCAAAAGTGTGCAAAGTCGGTGCTTTCCCTTAATCACGCTCGCCCCAAAAACAAACAAACAAACAAAACAACAACGAATTATTATTTAAAAAAAAAAATAAGAAATAAAAAATTGCCGAAGTTATCTCGGAATGACTGAGTTTGTTCGGGGTTCAAAGTTGCATCCTGCGACATAATCGTCGTTACGATAAAATAACAAGTGCGTGTGCGTATTCTCGGTTGCGAGGCCTCGGCTGTGTTGGTTTTGTAACCCGCGGTGCAGCTGCTGCTGCTGCTGCGGCTGCGGCTGCGGTTGGTCCGTGCTGAAAACGAAATATTCCGCTCGCATCCTCGTCTTTGTCGCGCGCGTTGCCGCTCCGTCGCTCCCTCGCGGCCGAATTGCGTACCGAGCGGGAGCGAGAACACGCGCAAACGTCTGGTGCGACGTTGCCGGACGCTCTCTACGTCATCCGCGGAAAACTAAACACACCGGACAATGTGATACTGGAAAGAGATTCGTTCGAAAACAAACAGATTAAAAAAAAAAAAAAAAACAATCACGCACGTGAGAGTGAGTAATATTTTTATCGGCTTGTTGGGAAGTTTTTTTTTGGTTATTTTGAGGGTTTGGAGGTTTGTTGGTATGTTTTTTGGGACTGGCGAGGGTGTGGGTTTTTTTCCGTGATTTTTTTTCGTGTTCTTTTTTTTTTTTTTTTTTTTTTTTTATCTTGGCGCAGTGGCGTGGGAAGAGCGGGAGAAGTTTGTCGCTTGGTGAGGATGGGCGTGAATTTGCGGGAAAAAATTATACACCGCGGGTTCGATGATTTATTGTTACGGTTTTTTTGGTTCGTCGATTTCTTTTTTAACGCGTTTTTGGTTTTTTGTTGGGGTTTGAGTTAAAGCTTAGACAGACGCATTGGCGCACTAGGGGGGGGGATTTTTTTTCTGAGCCGGCACTCGATCGGGAGCGATTTTATCCAACCACGTTTTACCGCCATATTGTACTTTTTTCTGACATAAATTCTTTTTTCAAGAACGAATTAATAATTGCACCTTAAGGTAGAATAGTTGTACGATTTTTCAGAATTTTTACGGAATTTACGATGCATATTAAGGCGGGGGGAAAAAATATCCATTGGAAAAAAGAGTGTACAGAATTTTAACATATGTTGAAAAATAGTAAACGGTTTCAGGACCGAGTGCGTGTTCCGAAAAACGATTGTTTCGGAACCGGTCGACCATAGGTCGCGTTTGAGGCTTACGGTACAATGTAACGATCCCGAAAATGTTCAATTGCACCTTTGGGACAAGAGGATTTACCTTTTCGACGGAACGTTCGTACGGCCCCGAGGTTGAAAGTCTTCGGCTAATCGTCACTTTGATTACGGTCAATTGTTCATTCAATTGTTCATCCGTTCTTGTTCTTCTTTCTTCAATGAAAAGCAAGAAGCAAAGAGGAAATATGACGGTTGAAAAGAAGACAATTGTTCTCCATTCTGGCTAAGGGATCGACAAATTACTCGCTTTAATGGCATTTTTCGGAATGATTTCCATGTAGGTCAGCACTCCGCCCTTCCCCCCTTTGTTACCGCTCTGTCGTTGAATTTGGGTGTTGATTGTTACAATGAGAAATCCCAGGGGATCTTTCGGCGTCGAGTTTTGGGTTGTTTCTCGGTCAAAATGGAGGAATTCGATAATAGATCGATATATGTCTATTCACCACTCCACACTTCAGTTCTGGAGTACGAACTGAGAATCGTGCTATCTATATTAATACCGCGGCTTAGGACTGATTTGGGGATAAGTCTAGCTTGGTAAACGTCCCAACAAGGCGGGATAATTCTTGTTTGGTACACGACTTTTGTTTGGAATACGACTTGCGAGCGTTAAATATGTTTATTTAGGTCCTGTTGATTTTATTTTCGGCGGCTGTATGAAAAATTGATAGATCGTGGCCTTAAATGGAGACTAAAAAATTCGCAGATTGATAGGTGAAGATTAATCCCCATCTTTCGTCATTTTTAATTACTCCATTGACGACTTAATATTTTTTCGTGAATATTACTAATGATAAATGAACCAATGCAATCGACGTAGCTTCAAAACTCGCGGAGTTATTATCATTTGAATGACAAAAGCTATGTCTTCCTGTGTTGTTCAAGGAAAAAATATTGATAGTCGTTGATAGAGTACTCAATATCTGTCGTTTAATCCGCTTTTTTGTATTTATTTGAGGCCACAATCTATCAACTTTTCATGTCCATCGAAAGAAAAAAATAATCAACATCGTAATATATATGTATACAGTCGACATACGTCCAGTTCGGTATAACTCTCAAGATCTGGAACTGATTAAGGACGTATACCGAGGTACGACGGTATATCGCTGCCGATTAAGGCGATACAATTGAAACTTCACAATTTTAAGCTTCTGCTAAATCCAAATCGATTTTTATTTCCATCGCGACTATTTTCGAACAGAACGAAGGCTCGTGCAATCAATTCAATAAGAAACGCATTAAATACGTTCCGTATTGAATACCGGAAATGGTATTCCTCTGCATTACTGCGAGCAAGTGGAAGCATGGTGCGCTAATTACACGTATTTGTGTAATTAGCGTTTCCGGCGATTAATCCCTACTCTTCTGTTTTCTCGATCGTACTCGAGCCCCAACCCCGATCTTACGAATTTATCCATTATCTCGGGGACTCGTCGAGTTGTTCAAAGAATAATCATAACAATAGCATCAATCGAAATGGCTCATAGCCTGTAATTAAGCCTAATTAACCACACACATGTATTTTTTTCCCATCAAAAACCACACGAAGGATCAATTCAGCCCTGCACAGGCTTTGACTGTCCGCCATTTTGAAACGACCCGTGCGATCGGGTTGGAAAAATTCTCAAATAACATTCGAACATGCTTCAATCAATTGATATCAATTAACCCTTCACCGTCGTACTGGGTGAAATCCACCCGTGGATTAACCAACGATCGGCGGTTTTTCTTGACGTTTTCATCTCTTCATGAATTTTCACCAACACGTTGCCATTCCATTTCTCATAAATGAACTTCTCCTACATCGTCTAGAATGTTCGAAGCATGCCCTTAAATTTTTCCAACCATTTCGGACGGATAGTTTGCTAACAATCGTTTTTTTTTAAACCGACTGGGTGGAATCCACCCAGTGTGACGATCGTGATATTATTTGGTAGTTTAACAACGGATTAAAAGTGCGATTGGAATTATCTACGTGCATGAAAAAATCGAAACCATTTTCTATACTTGTTAACAAGAAAATGTCAGGACCAAACCAACCCCGAGGGCGATTTAAGGGTCAACAACAAAAAAAACATTGATAATCGAACGTAACGGGGATAAAAAACGAATTACAAAAAATGATTCTACGCCACTGTTGTCAGCACGCTGGCAACCGGCGAGTGAACCAACGACGTGAAACTCCGTCGCTACGTGGCGTACGACATGTAACTCCTTCCAGTCTCGTCCTCCTCGCGGAGAACCAACGAGAAGACACGAAACACGCGTATGAGTGTTTCGGCAAGATTATTTCAAACCATCCGGAATGAAACTTCGCGGATGAACGCCGAAAGAAGATTTCCGGTGTCGGAGATTCGTCCGAGAAGGCTGTGATGACGCAAATAGACGGCAAAGCCGGAATAACTTTCTCGTTATCGAATAAACACGGAAGAATCATCGTAAAAATTGCATTAACGTTGGATCCTGTACATACGCCGACTTCTGGCTGTCGTCGAATAGTTTTTTCCGATGATAATTCCCCAAAATCTACCTATTTTCTTCGCCAACTGCTCGGGTGTGACCCTTTAAACCCTCGAAAGGTTTCAAGACACCGAGTTTCGGAGCAATAAACGACTCCGACAACTCTAACGGTCTTGGTACGCATTCTCGGTTACGATTCGAAGGACACAATGCCATCCGGCGATTTCCTCCGATGCGGAGAAAGCGGCCATTGGATTGCACAAGAAACTCACCGGTACCGGTAAATTGTTACCAACGCGGTAGACTAGAATACTGGATTTTCCGGTTCGATCCCACGCTGTGCCGAAATTTTTTTTTATACGATAAAATACCGTCGATACTAATTAGTCGACTGGAGAAGGCTTGAGGAATTTGGCGAAGCGATTGGATTCGACGAATATTGATTCTCTCGTCGCCATCGGAGTCGTTGATGCCCTTAAGGGATTAGAAAAGGGTCGTCCTTTGGACACTATTTATCCCACATTGCCTTTCATCGTTATTTTTTTTCAAAATTAATGATTTGTCATGAGTTATCTCATTTCTTCTTTTTTTATATTAAGTTATGAATAGATAAGATAGAGTTGTAAAATTTGGAAGATATATTCCTCAGAGCTTGCGGAGATTCACTTAAGAAACGATTTTTCGAAAATCCACCTCTAAGACGGTGAAGTTAGGGTGGAAACCATTGTAGGGAAATCGCATTCTCGGTGTCTCCTCTTTGCGCGAATCTTCGTATACTCTTCCTCTCTCTATCTCTTTCTCTCTATTTTCGTATCAAAATTTACGCGAGCCAAATCGCCGTGACAAGCTAGAAAAATATAAAAAACAAAAAAAATGAATCACCAGGAGGTTAAAAATAAAATCCGGGACAATAAAATCCTCAAATAAGGACTCGCTCCTGAACATCGGTAATGTCGGACTCCCTCTCCCTCTCTCTCGAGCCCAACGGCGACGTCGTCCATCGCTGAAGAGGTCAAACGGTCAAACGAAAGATCGTCCGCCATCCGCGCGAGCCATTAAATCATACCAGCAACGTGTGGGGCCCGATCGCACGTGCGCGCTTTTTCATTGTTCATTTTTGTCGCGCTGTTGCTATCACGAGTCACGATCAAACGCCGGATTATGCGTATTTCTTGCCCATCACGCGCCATCGGGCGTCTGCCCGCGGTCCCCAGCGCGGGCAGAGCCACCGGCAGGAATGCACGGAGATAAAAAGAACGCTGCGTGCGTTTGTACGACCGTGGTTACATCGTTTAAAAAAAAACGCGACGTGCGTTTTCCATTGCCTACCACGACGACGGTTGCGAGACGCGGCTGCGTGGTTGCCATGAATGTGCGTGTGTGTCTCGCCCACGTGGTCATGAATCCGTCTGCTCGGCAAAACGATGCTGCGTCGTTGACGTCAGAGGGCCAGAAATTGGGTTTATGGTGAAAAAGCGCATGCGCCGTGCATCGCGCGTGCAGTTGGGCTATGTTGCGACGCACGGTGCGAATTCGTTCGTTTCTTCGACGATGAATTTTGTATTTATCTTGTCGACGTATGGATCTGGACCGCTGATAACGCGGGAAGAATGAAATCGAGATAGATAGATGAGAGTCAGGGTGGTTCTGAATTTCGCTCGCTCGCAGTTGAACCTATTTGGTCGATTAATTAGACCAATAAGAGATTCAGAACTACCCAAGTTTCCTCTCCCTCTCTCTTTGTTATACTACATTGTTAAATGACTGCTAACCTCAAATTTCGCCCAATAGTCCTTACTAGGGCATAATAAACGACATCAATCAATCAATCAATCAAACTCTCTTCCTTCATTGCAATTCCACTCTTTCCATCGACACATGCTCATGGACCAATACTGTTGCGAGAAAAAGTGTAATCGCAATAGAAAGAGAGGAGACCTACAGAGTCCTTCTGATTCTCTCCCTTTCCAGTTGAAGCTGATTGGTCGAAATCATCGAGATATGGATAATTCCTACGAATCAGCTTCAACTAGAAAAAAAAAGTTTATTTCTCTCATCATCTTCTCTCTATCGCGATTAGACTTCCTCGCAGCATTGTCGGTCCATATGCATACGTCGATGACTCCTTCTCACGGCATTAGCAGTCCATTTCCATGTGTCGATGATCTATCCACCCATCATCTCGACGCTTAGTCACAAAGCAAGGAAGAGAAGACAAAACGAATTGCAGATAATTTCCAATAATTCGCTCATCAGCCGCCAGGTTCGCATCGCCTCCGTCCCGATTCCAGTGGGATCGCCTAAAACACGAAGGATTATCGGAAATCAAACAAAGCCAGGTGAAGTACATCACGGAGATTGCCACCGCTCTCAATTCGTGCACGAGAGTGCTTTAAAAACAACAACAACAAAAAGACCAAACAAAAATCGATGTTCCTTTATCGGAACAAAGAGCGGTGACGATGAGGCCAAAGCAAATCGAGCAAAGTGCAAGAACGCAGACCCCGATTGGGGCGAGACTTACGTTTGGGGAAAATTCAAATATTTACGAGATCGCAGCCGCCGCAACAATGAGAACAACCCCGGTTGCCCGGGCAACGTTGGTACACACACCCGGCGCGTAAATCCGTGAGAAAGAGCGCGCGATGGACTAAAAATTCCGTCTTTGCCATTGAGTCCAACATCGAGCCAACCCCCGTCAAACACCGCTGCGTTATATCCTCCCCCTCGGCCCCTTCGCCGCCCCCTCGTGCCCCCCCCCCCCACACCTTTCGCAGCCCCTCCGTTAATTCACTCAGTCTTTCTCCGCGCTGCCGGTAATATTCCTCCGTTCCGCGACGAGCGTTCCACCCTTGTTCTCCAAAACGCGGAAGAGCTCGCCGGCCCTCGGCTCGGCAACCATTTTCCATTGGTCGCGGAGTCGTTCCGTTGCGAAGAACAAGGGAGTGCGCAGGTGAGAGACCGGAAGAGATACCGGAACATGGCTGAACAAGAATGGAAAAATTCGCCGAAGCTACGGCGAAACCGGGCGAGGCGGAGGGGGTGTGAGAGATTCGCGGAGGAAAAGAGTGAAATAGTCGGGAATGGATCGAAAAACGACGGAGAAGAAACGTTTGATAACGGCGGCGAATCTGGCGGGGTCGAAGAGGAACGGAGAGAAGCAGAAACGCGAATGGGGGAGAGAAGGAGGAGGCTGGAGCTGTTGGATAGGCGAGGGCCGAACAGGGGTTGAAGGGGTGGAATCAATGCCGGTCGCCTTGGCAACCGTGGCACCCACGATCTTCCATCCATCCTGGAAGCAACTTCTCCGGACCTCGCGCACCAAAACTCTCCATCGCCCTCTCTTCGTCTCATCATTTCGTCCTTCTTCCTCCGTACGCCCTAACCTACCACTTTTCTCATCCCGATTTCATCCCCTTCGTTCTTCACCGTTCACGACGACGTTTCGCAAACAACACCACGCCTCCTTGCCGCCCTTCGGTGCCCACATTCTCGCCGAAAATTTCGCAAATGCAGCCGCTCGTCGGGGAAAAATCCCGCAAACTGCGAAGCACCGCAGTCGTGATACGGCGCGGACCGACGTCGGGGACGGAGAAACATCGGGGGTTGAAAGATCCGCGGCTGGAGGGATGCGCGGGTGGGTTATGGTCGTAGTCTTTGTTATTAATGCAGATTCGAGTAGACGACGAAATCTTTTTTTTTCTTTCTTTGTCGAATGTTGTCGTTTCGTCATCGATCGATAGAGCTTGGAGAATCAAATTGGAATGTAATTAAAATCGAGCTCTTGTTTTTGTACTCCAGCGTAAATGTTTTAACGTCGTCTTGAAAAAAAAAGGAGATAATATTAGATCTCTGGCGAGAGTATGGATAGAACCAGGCGCGTTTGCCAATAGATCGCTGGCGTTGCGCAGTTCGCGATGGAGAGGAAGGAGAGGGGAGAACGCGGAGAGAGAGAAGGAGGGATCGCAAAAACTGCATCTATACGAACAATCTTGAGGAAGAATTTTGCAACGAGCTCTCGGTGCACAGCGCGTTCGTTCCACTTGCATCCACCTCTTACCGATCTCCCGTTGCCGTATCACGGCGCCCGTCGTGCTCACCTACGGCGATTCACTGGCTCGCGTTAGATCCTGGAGTACTTTCACAATGAATAAAAAATAAATGAAATAAAATGCCGTACGCTTGCGAACGTCGGCTGTGTCGTTAAACGACGATAGACTGTCACACATATGTTGTAAAAAAAAAAACTTGCCGATGTGTGGACAAATTAAATTGCAATTGCGTAAAAATCGGTCACGCTTCGACGTCTTTGATGAAGTATCGATTGGATTTAATAAAATATTTACGGGCAATTTTTTTTTTCAAATTCAGATGATTGGTTCCAAAGAGAACGAAGAAATAAAGAGGGGAGACGGAGGAATAAATGTGGAAGACATGTAGACGAATGTCGATTAAGTGAAAATTGTTCGTGATTCAACGTCATTGATAAAATATCGATTGGATCAATAAAATATTCACGATCTTATTTCTTCAAATTCAGATAACTAATTGAAAATGAAACGAAGAAACGAATATGAAAAACCTAGAACAACTCCGATTGTCCAGAAACATATGACAAGCGTAATATTGGGGATGATAATCGATTAAATTGTGAGGAATCTCGATCAAATCAATAAAATATTTACGAACAATCATCCCTCTCGAAATCCACACAACAAAATCTAAAGAAAACCAATAAACAAATACAAACAAAATATAGAAAACCGCCGATTGCCCAAAAATATATGGCAAGCCTAATATTGGAATGATCGATTAAATTCCGAGAAATATTAATCATATCAATAGAATATTCACAATCATTCCTCTCTAAATCCACACAAACAAAATCGAAAGAAAACCAACAAACAAATACAAACAAAATATAGAAAAACCTCGATTGTCCAGAAAGATATGACAACCGCAATTGTGACGATAAATCACTCCACGAGATCGCTCCAACCAGGAGGGGAAGGAGCGAAGACAGGTTGATCCAAAGGCGAAAGCGCAACTCCTACGCCACGCTCTGTGGCAAATGTGGGTC
This sequence comes from Sussaba pulchella, assembly GCA_963971145.1. Taxonomy (NCBI): domain Eukaryota; kingdom Metazoa; phylum Arthropoda; class Insecta; order Hymenoptera; family Ichneumonidae; genus Sussaba; species Sussaba pulchella. Next base: position 7,628,595 of record OZ020176.1, read on the forward strand.
ATGCATAGACCCTTATCCACACAACGTCTCCAAACTCGTGTGTGTGTGTGTGTGCTTACCGACTGGGTTAATTTAGCTACGACATCGTCGGGCTTGCTCATAACTCGACGCTCGTAATCGCTCCGGCTCGTCCAACGATCTTAATCATGGAAACCGCGAACAGCCCATCCCCGAATTCGTCCGAACCGCGATGGACCGGCGTACAGCAGCACCGGCGTAGAAATCATCGAAACGAAAAAAAAAAATGCGCCGGTGCAGCATCGCGCGAGAAAATACGAAAACGACGACGACGACGACGATGGGGATAGTCGCAATGTTCGTGACGTCGAACGTCCCAAACGCTATTCCTGGCCCCGAGCTTTTCTCGCGCGCGTCCGAGCGTTCCGTCGAAACCTCGTCTTTTGGCCTCCATCGTCGTTGATCGCGCTTTTGCCGCTCTCAATACTCGCGGAGAAATAACTCGTGCACGCACGCGCATGTACGAACATTTAATTACGCCACGGAAAGATTTTCGCGAGCTTGATTTTCCTGCTACGAAAATATGAGTGAACCGACATTTCCGTTGGGGTTCGAATGATTGGGGAGATTACGATATCTTCCCCCCCCCCCTCTCCCAATTTGATGAACTTTTCTTGTAGAACACCCCGAAATAAGCCTGAAAACAAGAATAAACGAAATTTTAATATCGCTTAATTCTCGATAACCAATTTTTTTGTATACATTTTTTTTAATTAGGAAAAAATGGACATTAAGGGAAAGAAATCGTCTAGAAATAACAGAGAAATAACCTAATATTACCTGGAGCAGGTAGAGCACCTTAAGATAAGGCTAAGAGAAATAAAAAAATTTGATATCTCGCTTAATTTTCGATATCGATTTTTTTGTATGATATTTTTTTTAAATTAAAAACGAATAAAAATAAAGAAAAAGAAATAACCTAAAAATAACAGAGAAATAACCTAATATAACCTAACCCGGGTTCCTAAGTTAGGTTCGATTCGATTATTAGGTTATTTCTTTTTTCAATTATTCTACGTGAGAAAACAAATTTATACAAAAAATTCGATATCTCGAAACCTAAAAGCGATATCAAATTTTTTTATTCTCGTTTCAAGGGTTATTTCGTGGAGCTCTACAAGAAAACTTTTAATTGGGGGAGCCCAAGATATCGCAATCGTGGCGAATGATTTTACAGAAGAATTTGTTATCACAAATTTCGTTCAAACGAATCAAACGATTGCGAAGATATTTCGATGCGCTTAATGCGACGCCAGCAAGAATGAAGGAAAAAAAGGAAAAGAGTTGGGCGACCGACGAGCGGGACGCTTATGACCTCGCCACAGTTTTCCCGCACTCGTAACGGTCCCGTTACCGACCGAGAACCCGACCAGCGGCATCGTCAGCGGGCTTTGCTTTTCTTCCCGAGCCTCTGAAGATCCCGACGAAAAGTCAGGAAATTAAAAAAAAAAAAGGTCAGAGAAATCAAAGCACTCAGGAAACTAAAAAAATAACCTCAGAGAAATCTCGACAAAGTCAGGAATCCCAGAAACAAATGTCAGAGAAATCCGAAAAATATCAGGAATTCCAAATAAAACGCCAGAGAAGTCAGAAAAACTCAAGAATTCCAAAAACGAACGTCCTACAACTCAGTAAGAAAAATAAAACTCAGGAATTATAACAAAAAAAGCTCAGAAAAATCAGAAAAAAGTAAATAAATTTTTCGCATTGTTCGTAAGCGTGAATCGCGATGCAGTCGATTCATATGTCGAGGTTCACCTGTACGATCGCATTAAATGCGGACTATCGAGCCGAGTACGGGCGTTGATATAACGAGTGTGGGTGTCGTTGCATATAGACGGTCTCGCGTAGTTCCAGACGACGTCGAAACGCATCACGTACGTGAGGGAAAACACGGTTGGTGTTCTCTCTCTGTCTAGCATGGACCCTGTGCAGGTACGAGTACGCGTACACACGTATGCGTTGTAGATGGTCCTCGAGGTGGGCGGATATACGTCATCGCTATTCAAGAGAAGACGCGGGGGGGGGGGGGGGGGGGATACATATCCGCACATTCGAGCTGTACAGTCTGCCACAACGTCCTACACACTGCAAACTATTCGAGGGTGTGGGCAGTGCGAATCTCGCGTGCTTGCGAGAGAGAGAGAGAGAGAGAGAGACTGCGAGCGGGAGAGAAAGAGAAATAGAGAGAGAGAGAGACTGCGAGCAGGAGAGGAAGAGAGAGAGAGAGAAAGAGAGAGAGAGAGAGAGAGAGAGACTGCGAGCAGGAGAGGAAGAGAGAGAGAGACTGCGAGCAGGAGAGGAAGAGAGAGAGAGAGAGAGAGAGAGAGAGAGACTGTGAGCAGGAGAGGAAGAGAGAGAGAGAGAGAGAGAGAGAGAGACTGCGAGCAGGAGACAAAGAGAAAGAGAAAGAAAGAGAGAGAGAGAGAGAGACGAGGCTTCGTCTCATCATCGTGCAATGCATCGGCATTCGGGAAATAATGCGTTATTACCGCATGCGCCTAATACCCCACAAATGTTTGTTAGCTCCAAAACCATCGCAAACTTCGACATTTTCACGCATTCGCCCGATCTTCCGATGCCACAACAATGAACGTTGACGTCAACTGACTCTGGGTGTCGAAGAATCGTGAAATGTTCGAATCATTCACTTGTGGAATAACGAAAATTTTTTTTTTTGCGATTCTTGCACAATTGAAAATTTGCAAAGTTAATTAGTCATATATTTCTATAGGAAAAAATGGAGAATGCTCGATAATGCAAATTATTAGTTACAAGAAATATACTTTAATAAAAAAAAAAGCAAGATGGAGCCTATTGTGATATCGATTCGAATTATTTAAATTTTCTGAATATATAACAATCATAATAATAATAATAATTATTATTATTAATATTATTAATATTATTATTATTATTACTATTATAGAATCGTGCAATATTTGAATTATTGACTCGTCGAAATAAAAATTATTACAAATTCATTTACAACTCCTACGCAATCGCAAACTCACCAAATAAATTATTCCAACCAACCAACCAAAATTATTAGTTAACCATAAAACAGAGTAAAATGATTAGCTACAAGAATAATCCTTCAAAAAAAATGAAAAAAATTGGGCCTACTGCAATATCGATTCGAGTTATCTGCATTTGTCCAATTAAAGATAATAACAATAACAACAATCCCAATAATAATGAGACCAGAGACCAGAGAAGTGAATAAGGATCGGAAGACCGAGCTTGGGTCTGTTTCACGTACGTTATCCGCACCTATATACGCGCACGAAGCTCCGCACAGCGATATACCGCGGTGGGATCGATTCCACTGGAGGTGGAAGTCACCCTTCCGTCCCTTTCGTCCCTTTCGCTCCTCTCCCACGTCCTCGCAACGTCCTCTCACTCCCACACTCGCGTCTAGAACGCCACCGACATTTACAAGCCCACCGATGTACCACACACAACCGCATCAGCCGGCGCACGATTTTCTCTCTGCCCTCATCGACTCTCTTCTCCTCTCACTAGTGGCAAAATATTCCTCCGCCCCCTGCCCCACCCCCCCAGGTGGTTGTCTCGTATTCTTCGCGAGCCCTTGCCACGTCCGTTTCTCATATCTCGACCGACCTATTCGATCTTCGCTTCGACACTTATTTTTCTTCTCGGTTATCATTCTGGGATTTATCTTCGACTCGTTTACCAGCTGTTTCCCTTTCTTTGCTTTTTCTTCGTATTTTCTTCTGTTATTTTATGGTTTTTTTTTCGTTTATATGAGTTAAATATTTTGAGAAATATCGTTGAGTCTCTGAGAGGTTTCGTGGTTTTTAGAAAATTTTATTTGATGTATTTTTCGTAATTATTATTGTTAAAAGTAATTATTATTATTATTATTGTTATTTTGTTCTTTTTTTCATTTATATGAGTTAAATATTTTGAGAAACATCGAAGTCTCACGAAGGTTTCGTTGCTTTTAAAGAAAATTTGTTTGATATTTTTTTCGCAATTATTATTGTTAAAAAAAAATCCAACGGGCAACAATTGTTTTCGTGTGGCCATGATACTCGCACGTAGGGGTAGTTTCGCTTTTGACTCGTTGGCATTTGCGTCACGATCGGCCCACTGTGACCCCAACCCGATTCCACGTTTTATCGTCACGTGCAAAAAAAAAACAAAAATCTTCTCCCTTTTTCCATGATTTTTTCACCACAGTGTTATAAATTATACCACAAAATTATAAATAGCGAGGGTAGTCCTCTAAATTTGGAAAAATCCCACAACAAATTATACAAAATATCAAAATTAAAGCATCGCGTAATCACAAACTCACAGAATTATTCGTTCAAATTTCATTCGCCAATCTTAGAACGCGATAAAACGAATTTTGTTCTACAACGATTATCCCTCCGAGTGGGGTGCAACATCGAGAATCGGCTCCCACCTGTTTTAATAATGATATTCGACTGCATGTTCGCAACATCGACGTGCAGGGTAAAAAATTCGAATGGAAAACACCGAGCTATAGGAATAATAAACGGAGTTGTGAAACGAGAAAAAAAAAAAAAACGTTGCCAGTAGAATATGGAGGGTAGTGCAAGTATGATATGCAAAGGGGGTTGAATATATTTCGCACCGAAGCCCACCTTCACACGCGCCCGTACACACACGCATCCCCTCCATGAGGAATGCAGACGAGTCCGAAGGGCGAGGGAGGGAGACGCCACCGGCATGCGTTACATTTCAACCCCTCACCCTTCAACGAGTTACGTGTAGCCACAAATATACTAAATACACACAAACATACATATTCGGTTGTGCAATAAATTCCCATCCTTCTTGTATTTCATTTCTTCCCGCAATTTCGTGATTTATTAGGCAAAGTACTTTCATTCGCAAGTTCTTTTCTTGCTCTAAAATCCTACCTGCTCCATTTTTTTTAATTAATCAATTCTATCTTCTTTCCCCGACTCTTAAAATGAAAGTTTTAGGATGCAGAATGATTCATTTCATGATTTGGGAATTTATTACACCCCCTTATACATAATACAACATAATAAATCAAATGTTTCCAAACTTTTCCCTCATCCTCAATAACCACCCCCCCCCCCCCCAATTCTCGTTCATCCCCATCGTCCTCTGTCTTTCTCCGATATCTCTGCAGTCTCCCTCATCCCCCTCGCCATTTTTCTCCCTTCCTCCTCTTCCCTCATCCCCTTCGCCACTTTCCTCCCATCCTCCTCCTCCCTCATCCCCTTCGCCACTTTCCTCCCTTCCTCCTCCTCCTCCTCCTCCCCCCGCCCCCCTCCCCCCTCGTTGCCCTCGAAGCTACCGAGAAACGCGACGAGGGTGGTATTGGTGCGTTCGACCGGAGGCGGTTACGGGGATAGTTTTCGGTGTGTTGGTCGATAACTCGCTATATCGCACATCCCGCGTATAGCCGCCGCATAATGTACGCGATATACGCGAATCGTGTGTATACACGGTCTCTAGCGTGGTTCCTCGCCCCGCGGGGGCCTCGCCGTGGGAGCGTATTACACGGTATCGCGGACAGAGGAACGCGTAACGGGAGTAGAGAGGTACTAGAGAGGTCCGCAGTGTGCTGGGGTGCTCGTGCTGGATCGTGCCCACACACCCTGTAGCATACACATGCGATGGACTGTGCTTGCTCCGTACAGGCCGTCATCTGTGCTGTATACATACGTATCGCTGTATGTATATGTATATGTATATGTAGATGTATATGTGAACCCTTATATGCATGTATGGCGTAATGACTGCTTCTACGGAAGAAGCATATATGTGTCAATGTATACATAGGGATGGAGGATAGTACATGGAGTCAGGCGTATATATATTGTATGGTTGGCATGGAAGACTGGCTCGATGTATATGGAATGAACGATGTACATGTATCTATATGTATGTAGGTATGTATCTGACCGTGTGATTATACCGTTCTTCTATGTACATTCTACAGAGACACTGTATGGAGGTATATAGATAGGTATTTAGATTTTTTTTTTCAACTCTCCTCTCTCTCTCTCTTTCACTCTCTCTCTCTCTGTCTGTGTATATAGCTGTCTATGTATATCTATCTATAAATATATAGATAAGAGAGAGAGAGGGAGAGAGAGAGAGAGAGAGAGAGAGAGAGAGAGAGATAAAAAGATAACCGAAATATATATCTATGTATCCATACATAGATTCTCTCTCTCTCTCGTATATATCTATATATATATACAGAAAAAGAGAGGGAGAGAGAGATTAACAATAACAATCTAAATATATATGTATATAATATATATTCAATTTGTTTACCTTTCATCTCCATAACCAATCATCTATGCTATATACATATATCCATCATAAATCTATATGACATAACGGTCTAAGGTTCAAACGTGTATCCAAGGCGACCCATGTCGCTATTTCATACATGTGTGTGTGTACCAGTTGGTCACGCAAGGATTGCCGCAGTTGAGGGGGGGGGGGGGGGGGGAGAGACCAGGACCTCGTGCTACATATCCTTGGGCCAGCGCTCAGTGACACCAACTTGATGGTTTCCCCGCCGAATTTGGTGGGTTTTGAAGGTTCCCGGTGGGAATATTATCTCTGCTCAGCCGTTATCGGGAAATCCAGTGACATTCAAGGCAACTCGAAGTTTTCAGCGGGAAAATGGATCTTTTTGATTTTGTTGCAGAATTTTATCTTTGTACGCACAAAAAAACTGTATCTCGTCGAATCTCGAATTCGGATGGCTTCGTTTTGAGTTTCCATTATTTGTATTCAATTCCTACACTCTTTAATATTCTTCGGGTTGGATTTCATGAGTTTAGTGACGTTTTTTCGGTGGCAAACGCACAGGACTTAGATGATTTTCGGTGGAAAACGCACAGGACGTCAAAAGATGTCTTTTAGCGGCATCTCCCAAGGTTCCTAGGAGGATTACGCGATATTCCGACTTGGCAACACCGCCAGCGCTATCTTCTCCGCGACCTTCGGTCGCTACACGCGAAAACGCGGCCGAACCAACGACACCGTTGCGTTATACAGTCGCGGACTTTTCCACTAACCAAAGTTTTCTCGTGAAAAACGAAAAAGTACAAAGCACAAAGCACAAAGAGCGCACGACGCTGAGACGTTAGCGAACGCGAAACAAGAGACAATCTCGTCTTTCCACTCGCTCGCGGGATAAAACTCGTGGGAGGTTGGAAAACTCCATGGAGGACATCCGCGAATCGAGAAGCTTCACGGTTGCGGCGCAATATCGGCCGTGGTGTCTTCGCAACAACGTTCGCCACCGTCGTAAAACCGAAACGAACGGCAACGAGCTTTCATCTTACTCGACCTTACGTCTTTTTATTGTTATCATTGTTCTTCTCTTTTTCTTCGGTCCCGAGAGCAAACGCTCGGGAGAAGGAGGAAGGGAAGAAAAAAGTTTGAGGGTTTGTCGATGATTTGTTGTTTTTTTTTTTTTAGATTTTCTTCTTTTGATTTTTCTTCGGCTTCGATAGGATTTCGAAGCCTTTTGGTCGGTTTTGAAATGGTTGGGAAGCTAAATTTCCGGCTGATTGGCGGGATTTTAGCGCGGGCGAAGATGCTGCGTCGAGTCGTCTTCCTGTTTCTTCTTTACTGATATCGTACGCTAAAAACGCTGTCGTTGGATATTGTTTTTTTTTCTCCTGTTCGAAATAAATTTTGAGAAATTTTTAAAAATAGGCCGAATACTTTGGGATGAAGAAATGTAGATTTAAATTTTTAGTAACAATCTGAAATTGTTTTCTTCCTATTTTAAAGTTCGACGTTTCCTTGCGTTTTACAAAATAATGATAGTAATAATGACGATAATAACAATTGTTGCGATTTTGCTTTGGCCTCATTGATACAATTATTTTCTGTACGGAGCTTTGGCGAAAGTTACGACCCAATTTTTTTAGCTACATTCTTGAGACTTCTATGTTCAAATCTTGATTCTAGTTCGAGAGAGCCCAACATTACCACCGACGTTATTAAATAGCAAATGAATGTTTTTCCTTTATTTCTTTTGGAAATAATTTGCACTGACCATACTTTTCTCAATAAACTTATTAAGAGTTGACGAATCAAAGCACAATCGATGATATTTTGATCGTTAAATCGTACAAATAATAATAATAATAATAATAATAGTAATAAAAATAATAATAATAATAATATGAATAATAATCGCGACCGTGGTTTTATTTACCCTGCCGCCAACGTATTCCGGCGATAAGAAAAAAGTGATTGCGTGAAAGTCGTCGCACGGCAAACAGCGAAGCGCCAAAAAGATCCTTATGAAAATCCAAGGATTCGAGATTGCAAGGATTCGGGGACGGATCGATCCTCGATCCGAGGCAGCGGCTTGACTGTCGCGCGAGTGTGGGAGCAAAGCTCGCGTGGATTAAACCGCTTAGCGCCGACGGAACCCAGATATATATATATTATATATATATATATATATAATATATATATATGTATATGAGTATATATACCTACTCTTTCTCTTCTCGTCCGTGTTCCGTCCGCATCAACGCGGCAAGACGAACGAAATTGCAACCGGTTGAAATTGCACCATTCCACCCAAACGTGTTTTATAACCCTTGCTTTTTCTTCGTCACGAACGTTTTCCCGGAAGGTCGCACGTCGGAACTTTGAGATTTTTCCGTTCTTTTTTTATTATTTTTTTTTTTTTCGGGGATGTTTTTTTTTTTGGGCGCTCGTAAGAGATAAAAGAGGAGCGCGAAATACGGTAGAACCCGCGAAAAGTATAACGCAGCTTTGACACAACGAAACGATTTATTTACCGTCTGAACTTAAATCGGGAGCTTTTGTCGTGGCTTCGGATCCCAGGAAGTAAATCTTTTTGGGATTTCACGGAATTTATTCATTTGTTCTACTACAGGCATCGATGACCCATGCGAGAACAATAAATATCAATAAATATTAATATCAATAATGTGAATGAAATATAAATTTTTTATTTGTTTTTATTTTTTGTGGTCTTTGACGGAAATTTTTAGGACCGATGAAAGATGATGACTCGACGAAACGGTGCTGGCTCGACTATGGTGTCTGACTTCATACCATGAGGCACGATTATTCTGAGCCATTAATTTTGGATCAGTCTTCAATACTTATGTCAAAGATCGACAAGGAAAAAGATTAAATATCCATATTTTATTTATATCATTAACATTGATATTTATCGACATTTATTTTTCCATACACGTCATCGATTGCCATTCACTACTTATATTTCATTCACATTATTCCCATCGTTATTTTTTTCATCGACCATTACGGAAATAAATAGTAAGAAGAAAGAAGAAAATCAAATTAGATTACCAATTTCCCGTTTTAATTTGAAAAAGGCAGAAAAAAATCGATAAAAATAAATGTCCCAACAATAAAAATGACGAAACAAACTGTGCCAACGATCGTCCATATGTATGGGCAAACTCGGCCAACGGCTGTGCGGGCAATTGTACTTCGAATACCGAAGTCTGTACCACCGTCGATCGCGAGAAAACTCGTTGCGCCGGGAATACGCAGGCGCCCGACGAGATAACGCCGCTTTTTCGTTCGTTGAACCTCCGGGGCCGTCGGATAGCGCGCACCGCGGGGTTCCTCGGCTGTGATCTCGGGTGCGAACTCGATGGGGCATCCGCCACGCGAGAAAATGCCAGTGGCTTAGCGGTAACGTTCTCGAATCGCACGCGGTGGATCCATCGGGTTCGATTCCCGTCGACGCCGATGGACATTTTTCGTATGGTTTTTTTTTCTGTTTTCTCCCCGTGGTTGGAAACCCAACCATCGAGAATGGTAGGTCCACGATGGTGGGATAGAATTGTATAAATCAACGGTCTTTACGGGAATCCCCGACACGGATTTGACGTTTCGTGCGAAGGTTTCTCGGCTTTATGGAAATAAATATTGATGAAGGACAGTTGAGACTCGGGCAACGCCTTAAGAATAGGTTTTTGTGATTTGAACTCGGTTTCGAGAGCCTCATTTCCTTGTCTGGAATGAAGATCGATCATTTTTTTCGCAAATTTGAGGCAATTTTTCATGAATATGCGCCCTGAATGGGAATTTTTATTTTTGATGAGATAGTGAAGAATTAAATCGAAGCAAGGATAAAAAGGGAATTTCACGGGATGTCCTATACAATTGTAGCCGAAGTAACGAAGGAATACATCCGAAAAAGTTTAAGTACATGTATATTGTCAAAAACAACATCCTGAACTTTTTTCCCGGTGAACTAGCCCATAAAATATTCCGAAGAAGGCGAAAGAAAAATTCTTGAGACTTCTATATTCAAGGCTTGCTTCGAGCTCGACAGAGCCCTACATTACCGACGTTGTAAAACAGCAAATACATTTTTTTCCTCCATTCCTCCCGCAAATAATTCGCATTAAACACATTTCCCTCAATAAAATGAAGAGTCGACGGACCAAAGCACAATAAACGATCTATTTATCGCTAAATTAAAAAAAAAATCGTAAAAACAAAATTCCACCATGAAAACGTCAAACGAAAAAGCCCGTGCAAGCCTCGAGAACGAAGAGATCCGCACAGCCCATTCGTGGTCCAAACCAAAGAAGGCGAAAGAAAAATTCTCGAGACTTCTATATTCGTTTTGCCTCGAATTCGACACAGCTCTACATTACCGACGTTGTCAAAAAGCAAACATATTTTTTCCTTTCATTTCTCCGGTAAATAATTCGCATTTAACCACACTTTCCCCAATAAACCCATCGAAAATCGACATAACAAAGCACAATCAACGATCTTTTCATTATTAAAACCCTAACAAATCGAAAAAACAACATTCCGCCATGAAAACGTCAAACTAAAAAGCCCGTGCAAGCTTCGAGAACGAAGAGATCCGCACAGCTCATTCGTAGCCATGCCTGGAACTCTCTCTCTCTCTCTCTCTCTCCGCTCTCGAAACCGCTCGAGGAATCTGCGGAGAGGGTCGTCGCACCTCCGCGTCGCGCACGGAGTTTCGCGCCGCGCGTTTCGCACCCCGCGTGCTCGGCGGGGGTTGACGGGGATTGGCTCGAATAGGCGGGCAAGATTCTTCTGGCATCGCCAGAAGCGGGAGGACGCTGCCATCGGGTCCTCATTCCGACGCGAGCCGGTGAACGGGCAACACTTCGCGCGCGGGGGCGACTTGTCATCCCTCGCGGAAAACGCAATCACACGACCCTCAACTCGCGCGCCCTTTGCAACTAACAAAATTTTTTTTTTTTTCCAAACCCCGTTGCTTTCAATCTCACAACACCCCTCGTTTCGAATCAAACGCGAGCCACACTGATTAATCGCCATTCGACGAAGATATCTGTGCAGTAAAACAATAAAATTTCCCCAAACGCGGGATTTTTGTTCCGTTCGTTATCTAAAACGGAAAACGTTCCGCAATCGTCGATAAGACCGAACCCTTGCGTGGGATATATTGGTATATGTATTTGTACGAATATATATGAATATATTGATATTCGTATGAGACAACGAGTGAAAAACTCGTGCGACCGTAGATTTCGTCGTAAAATTTGACAACGATCTCGCATATGTTGACCGCGTCGATGTCGCTTTTGATCGAAGGGTTTACGGGTAATCCGGGGGGTTGCGACGATTACGTGCAACCGTTGTTCGAACGAAGATCGTCGATGTACGAACGATAATGGGGGCCGGAGTTGCGAGAAGACGTAAATCGTGCGGAAGTTGTTTTATCGTCGTACGATCGTAATCCGGGATATGTAGGTAAAGAGATATTACGTTGATATTCTTTCTGATCGATGTTCGATTGGTTTTTTTCATTGAATTTCGGGGGGGGGGGGGTTGATTTTGCCGCATGAGCTTTTGAACTTGTTCGAGTTGCGAACTCGTGCGATGCCGAAGAGCGGCACACGGTGCGCGGTACGAGCTGGCGCCCGACTTATTGATCCCTCGCTGTCCTCCGTTCCATGCTTATGATATTTTGTACAGCGGTAGACAGGGAAAGAGAGAGGGAGAGAGGGAGAGGGAGAGAGAAAGAGAGAGGGAGAGGGAGAGAGAAAGAGAGAGAGAGAGAGAGAGAGAGAGAGAGAGAGAGAGAGAGAGAGAGAGAGAGAGAGAGAGAGAGAGAGAGAAAGATTGATTTGGTTTATTATGCGATGGTGAGACTTTAGGCAACTTGGGAGAGTAGTAATATAACACTTACTTATAAAATAAGTGAATCGAATAGCAACACTGAAAAATCATAATGATATAAAAATACTCATACCTAATAAAAAAACTGATAACAATTAGAAAAAGCCTTTCAAAAAGTAATAATGAAAATAAAAATAATAAAATAGAGAATTACAATGAAAAATAAAATAGAATAGGTAGAAAAAATTGAAAATATACATAAACTTAAAAAAAAGAGAGAGAGAGAGAGAGAGAGAGAGAGAGAGAGAGATTGATTGATTGATTGATTTGAGTTCAACATGATTGTTAGTAGTATAACACTTGATTATAAAATAAGTTAATCGAATAGCAACACTGAAAGATCAAAATAAAATTAAAATACTTATATCTAATAAAAAAAAAAAGATAATAAGAAAAAGCCTTCCATGAAGTAATAATAAAAATAATAATCAAATAGAAAAATACAATGAAAAATAAAATAAAATAAGTAGAAAAAATTAAAAATACATATAAACTAAAAAAAAAGAAATAAAGAGAGAGAGAGAAAGAGATAGCGAGAAAAAGAGAAAAGCACGAAACAACTCACAGATAAAATATTTCGAATACATTCAATCCCACTCCAATTCGCACTTCCCATAACAAAATTTCATCGATCATTATCCCGAATAAAATCAACCAAACCAATTACGAACAGACTCCACAGCAAAAGAAAGAAAGAAAAAAAAAATACTCACGAATCCAATTTGTGTCCGCAGAACGAAGGAAATCACGAGATGGAATCGTCTTCGGCGAAGGATCCAACTCGCGTCGAGGCCCGAGAAGAAGATTCCACCTCGTTCGCCGACGACGATCAACGTCCCGACGTTCCTCCGTCGTCCCCAAAGCCCGTCGCGATAACCGAAGAAGCCCCGGCTCTCGACGATCCCAAAATCTCGTCCCAAGAAAATCCTCAAAGTCCGAAAATCCTTTCGACAAATCTCACCGACTTTCCGACCGATTTCCCGACGATCGAATCCGCCCCCCAAAACGTTCTCCAACCTCCTCGCGATCCCGCTCATTGCCAAAAATCCTCCGAACAATTTTCCCCACCCCCGGAAAATCACGATGAAACTTCGCAAATCCATTCGGAAATAATTTCGTCCTCAAACGCGAATATCCAAAATCGCGAAATCGACAATTTCGACGACGACATTTTGTTCTCCCACGATCGTCATCGACCAACCTTTTCCGGCGAATCCACGCCAACGAGAAAACGCGCGGGTACCGATTTTTTGCCGATCAACGCGGAGATAAAACGAATCGGTGTGGAAATATCCGAAGAACACGCGAAACAATTGAAAAACGACGTAAGAAGATTGTCACCGATCTTGGTGAGTCTGCGCGAACGCACACTCGGTGAAATATCATTGAACTCCGATTCCGGATTGTTCGAGGATGAAAATCGCATCCCGAAAATCGAAACGAACGACGAAGATTCGATTTCCAACGACGAATCGTCACCGAAAAAAATTACCGATCTCATTCGCGATTCAACGACTTTCTCGTCGATCGAAAAATTCGACGCGATCGCCGATTGTCGACGCAATTTGTACGAAGATTCTTACAAAACCGAAAAATCGGCAACGAATCGTTGCAACACCGACGATCCGGAAGTGCGTGATAACCCGGAAATCGCGAAAATCCCCGATTTCAAACGCGCAAACGACGTCAACGATGCGGAAAATTCCAAATCGTTCGACGAAGAAACAAAGAACGATCCGTCCACGATTTCGTGCGGAATTTCATCACCCGCCGAAAATTCGAACGCTCATCGCGAACTCGTGATCGTTTTGTCGCGCGTCGACGACGAATCCGCCAACGATGCGAAATCCAAACAAATAACGACGGAAGAAACGAAAATTTTCAAATCGCGCGAAAACGTTGCCGATTTTTTGCCGATCGCCGATCGAACGATCGACGATTCAACGACGAAAATCGGCGAAAAATCGACGATCGCGCGATCGTGCAACGTTGCAACGATCGACGAACATTCGGGTGAGATCGTTTGTTCGGAAAACGATGCTCTGGTGACGATCGGTGATTATTGCGTGTCACCGAAATACCTCAATAACGATCAATTGACTCGTAAAAGTCCCAAAGTCGTGATCAAAAGAACGTTGCAAAAACTTTTTGTCGAAACTTCGTCACCGAAAAAAAATTTCGTCGAATCGACGTCTTTGGAAAATCTTCGAACGACGAAAATTCGCGTCGACGATTCGATCGAAACGACGGAAAATCGGTTGGAGGACAAACGAGAAGGTGAGATTTCGTTCGTTAACGAAGATTCGTTGACATTGGAATCGTCGAGAACGATCGGTGAAATCGCGAACGAGCCGAGAAATTCGATTTATGGTGAAAATGAAACGGAAACCGGTTCGGACACGTCCGAACTTAATTCCGTGACGTCCGGAAGATCGAACGATCGTTTGGAAGTGACGAACGTCGCGTCGTCGGGAAACGATAACGATTCTCACGAGGTTGATCGCGTTTCTTCGGAGATTATAACGCGATTGGAGGCTGAACGTCCGGAAGCTTTTACCGAGGATTCGGCGGAAAGTTTGGCACTAGCGACCGGCGCGAGGGACGAAGTACGATCGGACGGAAGCGATTCGGGTCTTGGCAGCGAAATACCGGGCGATCCTGGACCCGCACCAGCGCCCGAGAGCGATTCCGAAACTTCTTTTCTCGATCGAATTCCCGATGATATTCTTACCGACAAGGAAAAAGGTTTGTGATTTTGACTGATTTTTATTTTTTACTTCGTATCGTGATTTTAATTGATGGATTTAAAAAAATTTTTTTTTTTTTTTTCGGCTTAATTTTTTCGAGCGAATGTCCAAAAAACGGAGTCGAAAACGACTACGCGAAAAAAAAAAAAAAAACGGTCGAAATCCGTCGACGTGAATAAATACGGTTGCAAAGAAATCTCAACCGAAATATTTTTATCTCGAATGATTTTCTTTTGAAATAATATTATAATTAATTAATTTAAAACCCGTTACGGAAAGTTCGAAAAAAAAAAAAAAAATCGTTCTATTCGCAACGTTCGTTTCAATCGCCCGCAAATAAAACAATAATAATAATAATAATAATATTGATACAATTTATACGATTTCTGATTACTCTGATTCCTTAATTTCTTCATCTTCAAATTTTCGGCTCCCAAATACCCCGCGAAAAATAAAATGACAATAATAAGATTTCACAATTCAATTAACACAATTTTCGATTACTCCGATTCCTTAATTTCAACATCTACAAATCTTGGTATCATCTCGTAATAAACCATTATTCTCGTAATTTTTCCCTTCCTCACAATCGTCAAGAATCCTCGTCTCTTCATCCTTCTCACCCCCGCATCGTCGCTTTGAAAACAAAACCCGTTGCGAAAAGTTTCTAGAAAAAAATTGTTCCATTCGCAACGTTCGTTTTATCATCCACCTCACCGTCGGCGATAGCCGACGTAACGATAGCGCGCGCAAGCGTTATCGATCCGCTAGGGTCGTGTATCGATTATGAAAACAGGCAGCAGAGGGGGGGAGGTAGGAAGGGGGAGGTGGAGAACGTATATGCAACGCTATGACATGACCACGACATTGCCTCGACGAATACGAAAACGACTTCGATTTCCCGACCGTTGTTATCATTATTATTTCATTAATAAAAAAAAAGGGGGAGAAAGAGAGACGGAGAGAGAGAAAAAAAAAAATTACTTGCACCACGACAATTGCGGTATGTCACGTTGCAGCAGTAAATCCGCTGGAAGCTTACGAAACGGACGCGGGTACGTCGGAAACGGAATCGCAAAAACAGCAACAACAATCGTTGTCGCTCACGATTTTTCCAACCCCACCGAAGAGCAGCCTCAAACGGAGGCTGACCGATTGCATGGAGGGCGAACCGAGCCCGAAGAGAATCAACACCGAGGATTCCGCGAGGAAGAAACGTAACATTCAATTCGACGCCGTTACGGTTTATTACTTTCCCAGGTCGCAAGGATTCACCTGTGTACCGTCTCAGGTTAGTTAAATGAGTTTTTTTTCTTATTCTATTTATTTTTATCAAATTTCTGATTTTATGGGGAAGTTAATTTTCTGAGTTTTTATTTTTATTTATTTTTTTAACTTTTGAGTTTTTTTTTTTGGACGTTGGGAATTTTATCGAAGAGATGCATTGAGTGAATATACGGATGGTGGTTTCGTGAATTTTCAAAATTGTTGGTATTGATTTTTAAAGAATAAATAGAGAAGATTTATAAAAAATGTAGCATTTTTTCGTCGAGGAATCGTATAATCGTTATTCAGGGTTGCGAGACACTGGGTATAAGCACGACGATTTTTCATTGTGCAATTATGCACAAAAAAAAAATTATTCCTGAACGATTCATGATATTTTAATTTGTTACAAATGATTCATTTTATCAGTATTAGAATTCAATGATCTTATAGTATATCACTAATTCACGGTGGCAGTGCACTGGAAATAAGCGAGACAATTTTTCATTCTGCGATTATAACAAGAAAAATAATTATTTCTCGACGATTTATAATATTTCAATTGATTATAAATGTCTATTTTGATTCGTATTGCAATTCAAGTATCAAATCGTATATTCCTAATTCAGGGTGGCAGTAATGATTTCCTGTCAAGTATTTATAATATTTCAATTAATTATTCACGATCAATTTGATCGGTATAACAATTTTAATATCAAATCGACTATGTATTCGTCATTCACGTATATTCCCAAGTTGACTATAGACTGGGTATAAGCGCAACAATTTTTACTTCCTCAATCATACCAAAAAAATGATTCCTTCTCAACTATTAACAATATTCCAATCAAATTGAATCAATCAATCAATTGATTCGTCATTTATAAAATATATTCACAAGTTCCCAATAGATTTTTCATCCTGCAATTGTATCCAAAAAAAATGATTACTTCTCAACTATTTATAATTTTTCAATTAATTATCAATGAATAATTCGATCCTCAGAACAATTTTAATATCAAATCGACTATATATGGGGCATTCCATGACAATTCGATCAAGTTCTGGCATGACAAATGCAGCACCAATATTTGTTGTCGAATTTTTTCGATTTTTCATAATTATTATATATTCATATCAATATTCCACATTAATAATTCATTAAATACATTCACAAGTTGCCAATAGATTGGCTATAAACCCAAAAACTTTTAATCCCACAATTCCAACGAAAAAAAAAAAAAAAACCAAATTCCTTCTCAACTATTCTCACCATCCCAATCAATTATCCACGCCCAATCTTCCGAGGATCAAAAACTCGCGTACTAAAGCCTACATTCCCGATCCAGGGTGGCAGTACGTTGGGCATGAGCGCGACGCACACCCACGCCGAACGTTTTTCGTTGGCGGAACACGCGACGGAGCAGAGACGAATTCATCGTGCGAGATTGGCTCAGTTGAGATCCGAGAGAGCGGCTAATTGCGTGACCGAGGCAGCATCGTCGTCGGAAGATCCGTCGGACGATACGGACGAGGAACCGAGCGACACCGAAGAACTCGACATAGACAGTTATTATTTTCTTCAACCGGTTCCAACGTGGCAAAGACGAGCTTTGTTGAGAGCCGCGGGGGTTAGAAGGATCGACGCTGTTGAGAAGGACGATTGTCGGGACATAAGAGCGAGTCGGGAACATTGCGGATGCGGATGCAAAGGTTATTGCGATCCGGAAAGTTGTCCGTGTTCGAGAGCAAACGTCAAATGTCAGGTTTGTGTTTTGGATGACAAAAATTCGATTGGATTTTGCGGAAATGATACATTGTGTATGGAGGGCGGAAAGTAGGCGATTGCGCCCGAGTGTGAAATCGTTTACTTTCCGCCCGTGGTGAAAAATCGTAGTTTTTGTCGTACCCTCGTTGAAAACAAGGGGTTTCAGGGGTGTGAAGTCAAGGGGGGGGGGCTGGACTGGATCAAATGCTACTTTTGGTTTTGTATGAACCAAAAGCAAACATGAAATTTTTTTTATTTTTTCGGAAAATTTATTTAGTATTCTCTTCTGAAATAAAATGAAAGGATTTTTTACACCGGAACTTTTCCGCCCGGCAGTAGCGGGCGGAAAATAACTTTTCCGCCCGCTGGCGGAGTCCGCGAAACGACGCGTTTTCAACGGGGGTCGGACAAAAAAAATGGTTTTCTAGGTAATTTTTGGGTAACTTTGGGGAGGTTGAGGGTGGTTGGGGTTTCATTAAGGGGTTGAGGATGGTCGGGGTTTGATTAAGGGGTTGGATAAGATCGCGCGTGGGAATGTTGAGGGATTTTCGTGGTTTCTTTGAGCCATGGTGGAATCGTTTCATTGGAATACGCTGTAGAAGATCATTTAGGACATATGACGAGGTACTTGTTGGATTTTTTTGATGAAATGATTCATACAAGGGCCTTATATATGTTGTGATTGATACTGCATAAGGTATTCGCATGAAATTATTATTATGTCAACGTGGCTGAAAAAAAATTATAAAAATTCCCTAATTTAACCGCAAACGTAACTCCTTAATGTCCAAATTTTTATTTCGATGTGGTTGTAATTTATTGTGAAGAAGAAATGTAAATGTTGAGCCGAATTGACGTCAATGAGTTGACCTCATTGTCGAATTTTAACAACGCCTGCAATTTAAGCATTCTATTTCTTTTTTTATCGTAATTTTTCTGACTGCATCGCTACATTATTCTCTAAAAAATCCAGTACCGTATGAAATTAAAGGGTATGAAGCCTACTTTCACGAAAGCAAAATCTATACATATATAAGTCGTCCCAGTAATTTTTTTGACAAATAAAAATCACCAAATCGGCGCTCATTTAAAAACCAACCATCGATTGCAGCCTCCCAACCCTCCCGCCATTCCCAAATCCTCCATTCCCACCGAAAATCCCATCCCTCCGAACCTCCCCCTCACCATTCCCTCAATCAAATCTCAAAAATCCCAATCCCAGCCTTCTCAAACCCGATCAAAAAAATTATTGACGATTATTAAATTATCCCAATTTCCCTATTGTCCGATAATTATGTCGATAAAATTTTCGAATCATTCCCCAAAAAATCCAGTACCACATGGAATCAATGACCAACAACCCTACTCCCACGAAAAAAAAATCTATACATATATAGGTCGTCCCATTAATGTCCGTCCCCATTAAAAATTGCCAAACCATCGCTCATTCAAAATCCAACAATCTTTTCCACCCTCCCACCCCTCCCAAAATTCCCAAATCCTCCATTCCCACCGAAAATCCCATCCCTCCGAACCTCCCCCTCACCATTCCCTCAATCAAATCTCAAAAATCCCAATCCCAGCCTTCTCAAACCCGATCAAAAAAATTATTGACGATTATTAAATTATCCCAATTTCCCTATTGTCCGATAATTACGTCGATTAAATTTTCGAATCATTCCCCAAAAAATCCAGTACCACATGGAATCAATGACCATCAACCCTACTCCCACGAAAAAAAAATCTATACATATATAGGTCGTTCCATTAATGTCCGTCCCCATTAAAAATCGCCAAACCATCGCTCATTCAAAATCCAACAATCTTTTCCACCCTCCCACTCCTCCCAAAATTCCCAAATCCTCCATTCCCACCGAAAATCCCATCCCTCCGCACCTCCCCCTCACCATTCCCTCAATCAAATCTCAAAAATCCCAATCCCAGCCTTCTCAAACCCGATCAAAAAAATTATTGACGATTATTAAATTATCCCAATTTCCCTATTGTCCGATAATTATGTCGATAAAATTTTCGAATCATTCCCCAAAAAATCCAGTACCACATAGAATCAATGACCAACAACCCTACTCCCACGAAAAAAAAATCTACACATATATAGGTCGTCCCATTAATGTCCGTCCCCATTAAAAATTGCCAAACCATCGCTCATTCAAAATCCAACAATCTTTTCCACCCTCCCACCCCTCCCAAAATTCCCAAATCCTCCATTCCCACCAAAAATCCCATCCCTCCGAACCTCCCCCTCGCCATTCCCCCGATCAAACCTCCAAAAATTCCACCCCCACCCTTCTCAAACCCAATCGCAAAAAAAAAAAAAAAAAAATAAAAAATTAAAAAAAAAAATAAAAATTACAATAACCAAAAAAATTTCTCATTCTCCAGGTCGATCGCGCCGGATTTCCATGCGGTTGTTCGCGCGACGGTTGCGCAAATTCTTCGGGCCGAATAGAATTCAATCCCGTCCGTGTACGAACGCATTTCATCCACACCCTGATGCGTCTTCAACTGGAAAAAAAACAACGTGACGAAGATCGTACGGATCACGAATCCTTGATTCAAAATCAACCCGGTCGCGGTCCCATGAGAGAATTACCAACGATAATGACGAACAATCTTCTAAATCCCATGTCCGAACATTCAAACGCAATTGCGATCGATCAAAACTCTTGTTTGACAACCGGTGGTTTCACAACGCTTCATTACGATTCCACGGAAACGAATTCATCATCCCTGTGTCAAAATCTCGTTCACGGTGGACGCGAGGACAGTCTCGATCTTTACGCAATACGCGACGATTGTTACAATCCCGATAACGACTCGATCGACGTCGATCAATCGCAAAATTCGCAACGTAAAATTCATCCGGAATTCGGACAAACTTTTCAAACGTTTCCGAATCAACAATCAAACGTAAATTTTTCACAAAACGTTTATCAAGATTATCAAAGTTATCAAAATATTCCGACGACTTCGAGAACCCAGTTTCAACCTCAATTTCAAAATATCGGACCGACGAACGTTGGTTTTTCGCACTACGCTTACGTTCAAGATCCCAACGTTGCCACGAATTCTTGTCAATCTCACACGGCTCATACGTTGCATCAAAACATCTACGATAATACGTTCACGCACGACGACAATACAACGATTCAACAACAATACACGAATTTAAATTCCGTTCAACCGATGAACGCTGTTGTTCAACAAATGGGCAAACTCGAACCTTTTTCCGAACTTTTGGCTGGCAGATATTCGTATTACGGCGATGTTGAGCCACAACCCTTAGGTGGTTATCAAAGTCCGAATTGCGGATCGAAGATCGAACCGGAAAAAATTCCGAACGTTGGTCAAAACGACGAAATTGGTGATGGAGAAGATTGCGACGAAAATTTTGGGGAAATTATTAAAAAATCCATGGTTGAGACTGTTTCGGCTTGAAGTAAATTTTTTGGGGGGGTTTTCTTTGTTCATTTTTGAGTTCGAAGGATGAGGAGTTTATACGAGATCGTTGTTACGCTGATTTGTCGATGGAAAATCGGTTGGAAGAATTATTGCGGTGGAGAAAATGAATTTTTGAGGGGAAAATACGTTTTTTTTTTTTTTTTCGCGAGATTTTTTTCTGTAATATTCTCGTTGTTAAGGATATAATTTACGTTGATCGAAACGGAGAAAATCGTGAACGTTGGTCGACGATTCGAAGAAATCGGCGATGGCGAAGATTTGCGACGAAAATTTCGGGGAAATTATTGAATAAAAAATTCATGGTCGAGACTGTGTCGGTTTTAAGGAATTTTCCGGGGATTTTCTTTATTCTTTCTCGAGTTCGAAGGACGAGAAACCGTTCGGGAATCGTTGTTTCACCGATTTCACGACGATAAATCGGTTGGAAGAATTATTGCGGCTGAGAAATGAATTTTTTGAAGGAAAAATTATTTTTTTTTCCGAGACTTCTGTAATATTTTTTGTTTTTACGGATATAATTTCCGCATGGGAGTAAATTTACCCAGAAGCGGTGGACGAATGGGTAGCAATACGATTATCTCGCGTGAGATAGATTAAAAGGAAAAGAATAAATTTTATTCGATGAACGAGTAATTAATTTTTTGTACTCGAACGTGAAAAAAAAAAAAAAACGAGAAATTGAACAAAACCACGTCGAGACGGTGGCAAAAACGATGCGAAAAAAATTTCGTCGTCGAGATTTCGATGAGAAGAATCGTCTCGAAACGATCGAGAAGATGAGACGTCTTCGAAATCGTCAATAAAATTAAACGAGGATAAAAAAATCACGAGCGATGAAAAATCCACCCACGAGCGTGTAGATTATTTTACAAAGCGCACTTCCTCGACGAGCCGAGAAAACAGTGAAAAAAAAAAAAAAAAAAAAAACGTCGCTGGGCTCCGAGAAAATTCGTCAAGCATGAGAATAAAACAGAATAAATATTTGTTCGATCGAATTAAATTCAACGAGGTTGTGACTAAGAAACAACAAATGGGATCAGCGTAGAATGCAGTTTATAACTAATAAAAATTTAAAAAATTTAAAAAAAACAAAAAAAAAACAAACGAAAATTAATTAAAAAATCGATTAACACGCAGGCACGTGGCCGTAAACGTGATTTTTGGGTTGCGCTGAGAATAATAGAATAAAATGAAACATGTGCGAAGGAAAATTGTAATTTTTCCGAGTCTCGTAGATGAGAAAAGAACAATTGATAAATCAAACGTTCGTACAATTTTTTATTTAACATTAGAAGTTTTATGGTGCGAGGGATTGTTGACCAATTGGTTTATTTTTTTTTTCTTTCTAGTTTACTTTTTTTTTTCTAGAAGATAAAAATGTTTTACACGTGCTGAGAAATACTCGTTTGCACTTTATCGAACTTTATCGGAGAATGTGCAATTGATCGCGGTTGTCAATTTATTTTCGCGATGTAAGAATTTTTTTACGTACCTACGTTTGTGGGCTGACGTGCGTGTTTTTTTTTTTTTTTTTTTTCCACAATTTTATTAATCGAGTGCGGCAACGACGTATCACCGTGGAATAAGATTTGACCCTTCGCCGTCGAACAGGGTGGGATCGAGTTGTCATTTTATTCGTGATAAATAAATTGTTTCGGTCATCCTCACCCGAGAACGTCGCGTTCTTGCGCTGATTCGAGGGGGGGGGGGGGTCAATTCGGCGCAATTGCAAAGAAGCATGTTTTTAAGATTTTCTTCTGGCGATACAAATAGTGTAAATTTATTCAATCAATTTCCATATAATAATACAACGTTTAAACAATATTTTCCTAAATTTTCATTCCAAAATATTGAAAATTAAGCGGGTGACAGCGAATCTCCGGAGGCGCCTCGAAAAAAAGTTGCTTTGCGGTGTTCATCATAACTCGCAAAAGAATCATCTGAAACAAAAAAATCAAAATGCATTCGTTGAAGGAGATGTTTCTCGAGGTAATCACGAATGGTTTTTTTTTTTTTTTTGATTTTTGATTTTTCGTAGCACTTGGAAGGAAAAAACCGATTTTCGCTAATTAAAAATCAGCTAATTTCTTGCTGTAAAATTAATAATTATAAAAAGAATAAAAAAAGCTCTCGACAATACCTGGTGAATTGTGTGAAGAAGTAGTGTGCAAAATTTAAAAACGATTGGTCCAGTAGATTTTGCGTTATCGTGAACACGGACTTTTTCGAGGCGCCTCCGGAGATTCACTGTCACTCGCTTAATTTACAATATTTTGGAATGAAAATTTAGGAAAATATTGTTTAAATGTCGTATTATTATATGGAAATTGATTGAATAAATTTACACTTTTTGTATCGCCAGAAAAAAATCTTAAAAACATGCTTCTTCTTCGAATCAACCCCCCCCCCCCCCCCCCCCCTTAAAGAAAGGTTTGTACGATCCGTCGATCGTTCGGGCACATCGCGTACTAAAATTGGAATATTCGAAGCATGTTTGATAATTTTTTTCAACCACTTCGGACGAATAGTCAGCTCAAAATCGTTATTCGAACGACGGTGAAGGGTTGAAATCCACGGGATTGAGCGTAGCAACGTAAAATAAGCGAAGGGTGCGAAGTTTAAATACGTAAAATGAATTATAATCGTCGAACTTGGCGGCTTTGCTTGCCAAACCCGTCGTCTTTTGGGGCTAAAGAAGGGCGTAGAAGGAGAAGAAGCAGCCAAACCCAGATAAATCACACAAGCTGCGTGCCGCGAAAATTGTATAAACTTATTAAATAAAATGGAAATAACGTTAAAAGCGATATTGCGTCGAATAAATTATGGGGAACCATTCAAAAACAAACACAAACACACACATACACGTATTAGATACACGCGAGAAAAGCGTACACACATGGGCAAAAGACAATTCAATTAATTACAATTATTGCAAGGGACGTGACACCTTACGATATATATATATATATATATATATCATTATATATATATATATATATATATCTATGTATTTATCCAAGCAAATATGCATATGTAAGTAATTTTTAGAGTATTTGAGTAAAAAAAAACAAACAAAAACAGCTGAGGCGTAAATAGTTGATAGCGTTTTATTAAATGTTGTGGAAATGTCTATACGTCTGTCTTTAGTGTTTCCCAGTCTTCTTCCCTCCTCCCGATCTGTGTGAAAAATGTCCGAGCATGCGGTTTCGAATAAATGTGAATTTTTTATTTTTTTTTTGAAGATTTGAGGAGATGAGAACGAAATATATTCGTGTGGTATTTCATCGGTGCGAAGAATGTTTATTAGGGTGGTTAGAAGAAAAAAAAAATTCCGTTTTCAAATAGTAAGAATTGACTACAAAGTATCTCGCATCCATAGAATTTTGCCCAAAGATTAAATCGATCGGACCATTTTTAGGGTTCGCCCACGATTTTTTATCTTTTTCCATTTGATTAGAATTGGAAGAACATGAAGTTTCCGTTTAAAAAATCGTAGCTTCCCGAATTTTATAGCTACGTCGATCCCGTAAGTTTCATTTGAAAGCTCTTTCAAAATCGCTTGAAATGACATGCGGAACTTTGAAATCCGATTGCAACTTCCGTTGATAATTTTATTTATCCGTAAAAAAATTATTAAGATAATTAGTACTCACTAATTAAAATCGATAAAGAATAGCTACTATGTAGTTTGTGCATGTGAACCAACGTCTCTGCCAAAAATAAATGAGTGATGAATGATTCCAATTCATGATAAGAAAATTGCGGGGAAGCAAATTATAAAGTCGTGAAAAAAGTCACAGAAGTAAAATATACGAAATCGTTGGGTTTAAAAATTTTTTCAACAAGAAGATAGGTCGATGCGAACGCTATCTTCACCACAGTACCACGTCCGGATGTTCACTCGACTCTGTAGGTGAGATAGTGCTCTGCACACAGATATATTTCAATGTAGTACGAGACGAGCGACGTGGTTATTGAAGAAATCGTACGGTAATCGTCCAAAGATAAACCATATCAGAAAACGAACAATAGAGGAATGATTCATCTTATTTCTCACTCGAGAATGACTTTGATATTTCGGTGGAGGAGAGGAGAAACGAGGGGGCGACGATTAATAAAGGACAGCAGCA
This sequence comes from Sussaba pulchella, assembly GCA_963971145.1. Lineage (NCBI taxonomy): Eukaryota > Metazoa > Arthropoda > Insecta > Hymenoptera > Ichneumonidae > Sussaba > Sussaba pulchella. Next base: position 7,654,217 of record OZ020176.1, read on the forward strand.
ATAAATACTTCTTTTTTTTTTTTTTTTGCGGCGCCTGATGATTGGCAACCAGCGAGACAGTCGCGCACGTCGGGTTGCCTATTTTCCGGCGCCGTTAACTTATCCGGTAGGGATTTTACTCGACGCTTGGGCGGCATCAGCTGATCCGCAACACTGCGTTGTCACGTGGCTGCAAAATGGCGTCCGCGACAGAAATCAATTTGCGCCAACCGAAACTTGAACTTTAACTAACGAATACTCAATAACAATACGGTGAAACATTTTGAAACTTTTCAAAAATGTTTAAGATTATATGCCGATTCTAGTACTAGGTTTTTTTAATGATATTTTAAGGCGATGGGGGATACATCGGTGAGTGCGAGAGAAATAGCTGCGATCATGGCAAACCGTTGTTTGTCGCTACAATTAATATCTCGGATCAAAGATGAGAACGGTTGACCGGAAAATTCTGAGCCGCAGGTCTGCGATACCAAGTTTTATTCGACAGAACAATTGGGGGACCAAACAATACATTACAGTTTTCTGTTACCGACCGAGCAGTAGCCCTTCCTCTTGAGAGAAAGGACTTTCCTCCTCCTCGAGGAGAAATTAGCTGATTTTTATATCGAAAATCGGGTTTTTTGCTTCCAAGTGCTACGAAAAAATCTAAAATAAAAAATTTTAAAAAAAATCACCTCGTGATTACCTCGAGAAACATCTCCTTTAACGAATGCATTTTAATTTTTTTGTTTCAGATGATTCTTTTGCGAGTTATGAACACCGCAAAACAACTTTTTTTCGAGGCGCCTCCGGAGATTCACTGTCACACGCTTAATTTTCAATATTTTTTAATGAAAATTTAGAAAAATATTGTTCAAATGTTGTATCATTATATCGAAATTGATTGAATAAATTTACACTATTTGTATCGCCAGAAAAAAATCTTTAAAAAATGCTTCTTTTTCGCCGAATTAACCTTACCCCGCCCCCTTAATTGTCCCCGAACAACTGAATATAAACTTTTAATCGTAAAGGTTTTAGAATTATGTACCGATAAATGTATCGTTTTTTTGAACCCCCGTTCTTTATTCGTAACTCACAATCCGTCTACAAATGCAAACACTTCAACGTTTAGCTCAACAACTAGGCGTAATAATGTGTTTATTCGTATCGTACTTAAAAGATAACAGAAACAATTATTCGTAGTGAAGATCTAGCCTCGTACTTATGTGTGTGTATGTTGACCGATGGAAGTAATTTGCTTGCTGGAAAACTTTTCGATTGCCAAAACGATGGGAATATGCAACTATAACGTAACTCTCCGATTCCAATAGTTCAAAAAAATGAAAACAAACTCCGATATCTTTATCGTCAGTTGGATCGAAACAAATTTTGTCAATTTCTTTCTTTTGAATTTTCAGCGAAAGATAAAAACGAAAATCCGAGAACTCATCGTATTTTTGTTATTCGTGTATGCGTCGGTGTGGGTGGATAAATCGATGGTGACAACATACTTCGCGGTGGAAAACTTTTCAATGATTAAAAAAAAGAAACTTTCAATGATTAAAAAAAAAAGGAGATATTTGACACTCGACGTTGTATTGAAAAAAAAAGAAGGAACAACAAGAACGAACTTTAATATCTTCGTGGTCAGCGTCAGAAAAGTAGGATTGGTGAATTAGTTCCTCCTTAATTTTCTGCAAAACAAAAAATTGAAAAAAGATTCGATAAATATCAATGTTTTTTTGTCGTTAACACGACAATTCCGAGTGTCAGGCCATTAAGCGAGTGCACTAGCAAAAGACACTTTTCTCTGCGAACGTTGACAGCTTAGCCAAAAAAAAAAAAATAATCAGATAGTTTTTAGAAAAATCATTGCAAAGCTTATGAAATTCCGAATCCATTGATATTTGATTGATAATATTTCCATCAATCAGTCGCAAGACAGAATATTTAAAAAAAAAATGTATTTTTTATTTATTGAAGTATTCTCTCAACATCAACTCGTTCCCGGACTTAAGAAAAATTCTCCAGGAGTTCAGAATACTCAGAGACTAAACTCTGAAGATATACATTCAATTTAAGGATGAAATGTGTTGGCAATCTTCGCAGGTTCTCCAGTTATGACGAAAATTGTGCAGACGTGCGTTGATCGAGGGCTAACCGTCGATCGCACGATTTACTACGGTCTCCTTAGCTTGTTCCAAATTTAAATCCGTGAAGATTTTCGATACACGTCGAACTTGTACTTCAAATTAAAGGTAAAGCTTTAGCGATTGGTCTCGAGGAACTCCGAACTGACGAAAATTTTTCTCTACGTCCGGAAATTAGTTGAAGTTGAGATATAAAATTTCTAAAAAAACTTGAATTTTGTTTCAATCTTTTCTACATCCTATCTTGGATGTAAAATATTTTCTAGGGATGAAAATATTATCGAATAAATATAATATAATTATATTGTAATAATATTATAATATAATAATATTGTAATAATATTATAATATAATTATATTATAATAATACTATAATATAAATATATTATAATAATATTATAATATAATTATATAATAATAATATTATAATATAAATATGTTATAATAATATTATAATATAAATATATTATAATAATATTGTAATATATATATATTATAATAATATTATAATATAAATATATTATAATAATACTATAATATAAATATATTATAATATTATAATATAAATATATTATAATATTATAATATAAATATATTATAATCATACTATATTATAATAATATAAATATAATAAATGGATTCGAAATTCCATAAGCATTACAATAATTTTCCCAAACGTTTCCGACTCTCCTTTTCGCGAATGTATCGAAATTTAAACACAGAAGTGCTTGGTGCACTCGCACAACCGCCTGATACCTTCGAACGATAGTGCATACGTAAGCACGTGTCAGCACGGTTGTCGGATAATTGCAATTTACCTTCCCAAACTCGGTTCTTGCAAATTTTTCGGTGCCTTCTGCCGTCTCGGACGGCCAGACGCGACGTGGTTATTCGCACTAGCGTTGCTAACGTCCGAATCGCTCGAGCCATCCGGTTGTGCCGAATTCAAACTATTATGCGTATCATCGTTCGAACTAAAATCAAAGTTAAATAAAAAATTTTCAACTCAAAAACCAATTTTTGTTCCAATACAGTCCGAACTTCGAATAAGCAATCCGGCGATAAGCAATTTTCCCCAGTTTCTCACTCGAGAGCTTCGCCCCATTCCGACTCGAACTCCGAGCTCGAGAATTTTGTGCGTGTGAATAGATTGACCGTTGTATTGTAAATTGTGCGTGTGTGCATGAGTCCGTGAGTACGTGCGTGTGCGCGTGTGAATGTAACACAAAATCTACAAGTTTATCAGAAATTTTTTGTATTTATTAAAAACAAACGTAACAAAAATTAATTATTATTAATTATTATTAATAATAATTAATTATTAATAATATTAGTAATATTAATTATTATTAATAATAATTATTATTAATTAATTATTATTATTAATGAATTATTATTATTAATTATTATTAATTAATTATTCGTTTTAAAAAAACATAACAAAATTTAATTATAATTAATTATTATCCATTAATTATTTGTTAAAAACAAATATAACAAAAATTGATTATAATTAATTATTATTATTAATTAATTATTCGTTTCAAAAAACCAAAACAAAATTTAATTATAATTAATTATTATCATCAATTAATTATTTGTTAAAAACAAAGATAACAAAGAACAAAGATAAGGGCGTTCAACAATTCTCATTAAAAAAAAAAGGACCAAAGTTTTCGGGACGAAACAAAAGAGGTTTTGATCTTGTTGCGTATCATTTTATCTCGCAACGCACTCAACCGATGGTGAAATGTTTTCGACAGAGTCGAACTCTGCCACTGAAGATTAATCCTCACGGATATAGACTTCTTCTTCTATACGAATGAGATAAAACAATATGGACATAAAATAAAGAGTGAGCGAGACATCCGAAAAAATTCTTCCCCTCCCGTTCTTTCGGTTGCTTATTCAAAGTTCGAACCGTGCGTCAAAAAATTTCACAACAATCAAAATTCAACCATAAATTCTCCGGTTCCTCGGATCTTCGAGATTCCGGTGACGACGTTCCCTTCTTCACCGCACGGTCGTTGAGCTTTTTCAAAACAACCTTCGCCGCGCTCGGATCCTTCGCCACTTTTTTAACCGGTTTTCGTCTCATCTTCGTCGTTTTTTTCTTCACCGTTGGAGAATAATCCGAATCGTCCGAGCTCGAAATTTTTTTATAATTTTTTTTACGTTTCTTCGTTGCAATTTCATCCTCGTCGGATCGTTCCACATGCCTCACGATCGCGCTCGATCTCGTCGAATCCGACGTCATCGCGATGATCGGCAAAACGAGTTCCGAATGATCAAAAATCGTTTCTTCGCCGATCGCCGGTGGACAAGGAACCGGAAAATTTCCAAAAGTTTCGTTCAAACGTTGAATATTCGTCGTTGGTTCGGGTTCGAGGGGTGGAATAACGACTTTGCGAACTATCGGACTTTCCAAAACCGGCAAAATCAAATCGTCCAAACCGAAATTACAATTTTTCGTTGCTCCTTTTCTTTTCCAAAGCAACGTGTAATCGTCGTCGTCGTCGTCGCGCACGCTTCCACGTTTTCGTGCTATGCAAAACGGTAAATTCAACGCTTCCGTGCGTTCGTCGTCGTTGTTCAAACGACGATAAAAACTTTGAGTTGGTGGCGTTGCCCATTCGGGTATTGTTTTTACGGTTTCGTCGAAATCTTCATCGCTGGACAATCGACGATTTCTCGCTCGTACGGACACGTAAGTATCGTGCGGTGTTTCCGGTGTTTTGGATTTTCTTTTGTTTTTCGAATTATTCGTCGGGTCGTCGTCGTCGTCGCTCGACGATCGATCGATTCTCGTGATTTCTTTGGCAATCGAATTTGAAGAAACATCGTTGTTCGTCGTTGTCGTGATTTCGGGATCGTTAAAAAATTCCGAGGATTCGTTGTCGTTCAACAACCAACTGGGACCCTCCAGAGGATCGTCCTCGTCGCTCGGCGACGATATTTGAGATTTTTTTTTCGTTGAATCTGATTTTTCGGGGACGAATGACGTTTCGATCACGTTTTCGTTGGTTTTGGAAACTTCAGCGGGTTCTATCGTTGTTTCTATTGTTTCGTCGATGTTTGGCGCTGCGACGACGTTGTTCGGGGTTTCTACAGACGTATTGCAAGGCGTCTGGTGGGATTGCGTTATTTCCATGTCGCTTGAAGTCTCTAACAACTTTTATTTTGAAGAAAAACAAAATTTTGTTTTTTTAGATAATTTAACGCGATTTTTTTTTTATAATTTTTATTTTGATTTTATTGTTTTTGAAATTTTAATGTTTCGTTACGTACCGTGCGAATGTTTACGCTCTGAGAATTTTGTAGAAGTCGGGAAACATCGTGTAAAGCGACTCTCGGACTTCTTCGACTTTCGCCGATTTGCAATTCGGCGGTTGAACTTTGTCGGGGTAAAGAAACGTCCGACAGACGTTCGGACGTTACGAGGGAACGACGAACCGAGTGACGACTCGATTTTCTTTTACTTCCGCCGCTTGATCTACGATTACTTCCGCCTGTGAAATAATTCGTTGAAATTTTTTTTTTTTTTGAAAATTGAGGTTGGAAGAGATTTTGAGGGGGGGATATAATTACCGCTCGGTCTTGATGAACCTTGGAGCCGTTCTGGTAGAGCATCGACACGTCTGGGGCTCTGAAATTGTATTTTTTAATTGGTAAATTTGATGATAATTTGAAGAATTTAACGAACAACTGAGATTCGTAAGCGATGACTATAAAATGAGAAAAAAAAAAGAATTAGTTGGAACAAATGTTTCAGTAAATTCGACAGAAATACAACAAATGTTAATCAACAATTGAAATTTGTGGGTGATAGATTGAATGAAAAAATTAATTAATTAATTAAAACAAATGTTTGAGTAAATTTGATTGACAAATGTTTTTAATTCAACGAACAACACGGATTCGTAGGTGATCGATTAAATGAAACCAGTGGTCCAAAGCGTGTTCAGGACGCACAAGATATGGTTGCGTATGCATTCCTACTTATTCCAAAAAATATTTATTTTTAAATTTCCTATAAAACCTATCTTTGCTAGTATTTGTTATAATTTCGATTAGACGTAGCAATTGAAACCCACAGTCATCATTTATTTTTTTAGGTCATCGATCTACGTCTGCGTATCAAATTTCATGTTAATCGGCATATAAATGAAAGCATGGGAAGATTTCTACAACACCGCAACGATAAATCAATGAAGAAACAAGTACGTAAATTCAAAAAACAACAGGAACTTTTAGTAGAGCGGAAAGTATGAAGCAAGTCGCACTTACATAATTGAGGGACCTCGCGATGGAAATGCGAACTGGTCTCGTTGATTCTGCGGTAGAAGGGCTACGGTCAGGAGTGAGACCTTCATCGATATCACTCAAATTTGGTGGATTTTGTACCCTGTATTCTCTTTGTATGTTCACCCTGCTCAGATTAATCGTTGGTTTCGTGATCGTGTGACCGCTCACCATCGGCTGTACGACACCCCGGGCCGGCGACTTACCGGACAATCTTCTCGTAGAGTCCCTTCCTGTTCAACAATTGATTAAAAAAAAAATTTGTCCATCGATAAATGTTTTTTTCGAATTAAGAAAAAATATAATTATCAAAATGTCATTCTCACTGTTATTCGCATTAGATTTTTTGGGTGTGAATCGTGCAGTTCCGATCGCTTGTTGGCAAGAAGCTATCGTGTTTGTCACGTAAGTTGAAATATTCAACAAAAGCTGAAAAGTCTCCTTCGCATTCTTTAGAACTCCAGAAATTATGTCCTACGAAGGAAAATAAAAAAATTGAACATTGAAAAATGTAATCGTCGGATGGTGGAACCAAAATTTTTTATAGAAATAAATGTAATAATTCTTATATTATTTGATAGAAATAATTTTGATTTTTAGTTCTAATAGAACAGAAGAATAGAATAAAATATCATGAAGCGGAATAGAATATGGCACGGAATCGATTTTATTATTATTATTATTATTAAATTAAGAAAAAATTTTGTTTAGATTTTTTTTTGTGCATCTTTTAAACCGTCGAATCATATTAGATCAAGTTCAGGATCTTTTTTTTTTTTAATTTGAACTTCATAAACCAAATCGGTAATAATTACATCGCGTTGGTTGCAAGCAACTCCGAGCTCTTGAACTTCGCTGGTGAGCTCGATGTTCCGCGTAAATAAATACTGCGACTCTTGCTTCTCTTTGGAAAGCGCCTTGGCCAATGCATGATTGTTGGCTTTGAGTTGGTCGTAAACTGAAACGATGAACGAGTTAGTTCAATTTTTCAATGGGGAATAATTTGTGGACGGAGCGACGAAGATCGTTTTGATGGAGAATAACGTACGAGGCTTGTAGGATTTCTTGTTGAACCTAGTGTTCTTGGCCAGTTGAGAGCGTGTGGCAAGTAACGTCGGCCTCTTGACTCTTCGACGCTTCGGTAGTTTTAACATTTTTCATTTGTTCAAAACTGCGGCTTTTCTCTCGAAGATCGTTTTCGAACTGTTGCGATAATCAAACGTATGAGCAATAATTGTAACGAGAAAATTTAAGCCGCCGAAATGTTCTTAAACCTATCACTGTATCGTAGTGTCGGTTCGACACAGGGGGAAATTTCCAAGTCTGGCCTATTATATATCGAATAAATTCCGGAAACTTCATGTTTCAAAATTTCATCGTAAAGTTGAAAACCTGAGCTTCATTAATGAATTTTTCCAGATTTCAATGATGACGTTTTCTATTTTTTAACAGCCTTGAATCGATTTGACACCACGATATACTTGAATGATATGAAAAAAGTGATACACTGATAAGGTTAATATCATCATGCATTTATAATTATTCGTAAGCAACAGCTGTGTTTATTTCCATATAGTATTTAATACGTTCTTAATTATTTACTCTACAGTTTTGTAACTCCAAACAAATTTGTTTTAGTCTGACAAATTCAACAAGTCAACAAACAAAAAAAAATAGATTAATTAAAAGCATGCGTGTGATAATACTGACATAGCTTGGTGCTTAGATCATAGAAACGTTATTTTTTCGCAATTTTCCCCTGATTCTCTACGCGGATGGATCGTAATTCAGAGGTTAAGTCGTTGCAACTTTTGTCCCAGGTAATTAAAACGAGGAAAAATTCAAAAAGGAGTCTATGAGCATCAAAAAATAGAAACAAAAGCATGAATAGTAATAACACTAATTTCTCGTCGCATGCGTGCTTGGAATAACAAATATTTTTATCGCCTAAAATAATTAAAATATTTTTAACATTATCAGGCTCTTGTAAATTATTTTGAGTGACGGATTCGCTCCCTCCAACATATTTTCCGTAATTTTTGGGATTATTCACCTCACAAATGGTTTTGTTAAGTACAATTAGTTTCTTTACGGTCGTGCACATTCAACGAAGGTCGACTAAACAAAACAAACAAAAATGTTAGAAGCATTTGTGCCTAAATACGGACATTGCTTGCGCTTGAACCGAAGAACCGTTATTTTATCGAAAAATATGCTAAGATTTTTTTACATGAATGAATCGTGATTCTAAGGTTAAGTCGTCGCAACTTCTAGTCAAATTAATTGAAATTATGAGAGATAATTAAAAAAAAGCGTCGATATGGATTGATAAAAAGTAGACAGAAAACGTATACGGATACGGCAACGCCGAGTACATTGTACCTGTGAAAATTGGCTCTGCTTACGGTGCTTTGAGGTACTCGCAATGACGTTCAACGAACTTTTGTCACAGAAAAGATGCCCTGAATCAACGATGAATTGTTTAATTATTTAACAGAAAGCGGAGCATCGACATTGTTTTATCGAACGATTCGTAACCGGACGCCATATTGGTTGATTACTTGAATGTTTCCTACAGAATCTGTACATACAAGCACATACAAGTTTATCCAGTGACGTGAAAAAATAAAGTCAGAACTGTTTGCCAAAGCTTTTTCTCGGACGAACCAAAGAAGAAAGATTACACGGAACCGCACTTTCCATGTTAGATTTTGACGGTGCGATATGTGTAGCTTTTTTTCCGTTAGATGGCACAACTGTCTCGTCGGTGTGACAGACACATGGAAACCTGTATAAAGTTAGCCGCTACCGATTCAACCGATTTGATTTATAGAAATTGCAAATAATTGTCGGTAAATTGTGGGAATTTGTCGGATCGAAACTAGAATTTGTCGGAACGTCGTTTACTTGTAAATAAATATAATTGATAGGCACAAAAGCTATTTGTCCAAGAGTTTTGGCGCCGCTCGTGACGTAAAGCGGAAGCTTTCCTGGTATAGCGCATGTCTGGCAGCACCTGAGCCATAGAAGAAAGATAGGAGACGCAGTGGCCAAGTGGTTACGTGCTCGGGTTCCCACGCAGAAGGTCCCGGGTTCGAATCCCGGCGCCGACACCAATGGAAAATTTTTTCAATGTGTTGTATTCTGTGTTCTCCCGGTGGTTCGGAACCCACCGTTACAAGAACTGTAGGGGCAGTGATACATTAACCATGTTAATGTAACATGGTTAATGTATCACTATAGGGATGTTTTCAGATTTTCTATATATACGTTTTAGTCCATGGTTGTATGGCCAAAGCTGCTGCAAAGCAGCGACCGGAGCCAGCCCCAACCAAATAACTAACTAACTAGAAGAAAGATTTACATGGAAGCCAGGGAGACGAGAGGAAAGGAGACCGAACTATGGGTACAAAATCTGGGCCTAAAACCGGGCCAAGAACACCACGTGACACATTTGTGGGCAGCGCTCCTGTTAACTGATTTTCGAACTATGGTTCAGTGACGTAGCCAGTGAGCCAGCTGGGCGAGAAATAAGGTTGCATTTGTTCGAAAAGCGAAACGAAGCAACAGATAGCGTTGTTTTTTTCGAAAGTTGTTCTTCAGATCTACGCCCGCTTGAGATTATTATTATTTATGATATTTACAGGTATCTCGATCTTTCATGCAAAAATCGTTTCGACATGTTAACAGAATAAAATGTTCTGTATCGCAATATACACGGGTGAAAGTTCAGTATGTGAATGGTAAAATATGGGAATTGAATGACTGCTAATCCGTAGCCAGGAGTAAATGTTGACTTATTTCAGTAAGAAATATTTTATTTTTCCAGGATTAAGACAAAAAATATACAGGTTTAATTATATCTTGTTTACAAATATATATATTTCTACGGCATGATCACGAACATGTTCAAAACGGACATGCCGAACGTGTTCAAAACGTACATGTTCAAAATGAACATGTCGGCCATGTTCAAAACGAACATGTTCAAAACGAACATGTTCAAAACGAACATGTTCAAAACGAACATGTCGAACATGTTCAAAACGAACATGTCGAACATGTTCAAAACGAACATGTCCAAAATGAACATGTCCAAAATGAACATGTTCAACACGAACATGTTCAAAACGAACATGTTCAAAACGAACATGTTCAAAACGAACATGTTCAAAACGAACATGTTCAAAACGAACATGTCCAACACGAACATGTTCAAAATGAACACGTTCAAAATGAACATGTCGGTCATGTTCAAAACGAACATGTTCAAAATGAACATGTTCAAAACGAACATGTCGGCCATGTTCAAAACGAACATGTTCAAAACGAACATGTTCAAACGAACATGCCGGCCATGTTCAAAACGAACATGTTCAAAATGAACATGTTCAACACGAACATGTCCAAAATGAACATGTTCAACACGAACATGTCCAAAATGAACATGTTCAACACGAACATGTTCAAAACGAACATGTTCAAAACGAACATGTTCAAAACGAACATGTTCAAAACGAACATGTTCAAAACGAACATGTTCAAAACGAACATGTCGAACATGTTCAAAACGAACATGTCGAACATGTTCAAAACGAACATGTTCAAAATGAACATGTCCAAAATGAACATGTCCAAAATGAACATGTTCAACACGAACATGTTCAAAACGAACATGTTCAAAACGAACATGTTCAAAACGAACATGTTCAAAACGAACATGTTCAAAACGAACATGTTCAAAACGAACATGTTCAAAACGAACATGTCCAACACGAACATGTTCAAAATGAACATGTTCAAAATGAACATGTCGGTCATGTTCAAAACGAACATGTTCAAAATGAACATGTTCAAAACGAACATGTCGGCCATGTTCAAAACGAACATGTTCAAAACGAACATGTTCAAAACGAACATGTCGGTCATGTTCAAAACGAGCATGTTCGAAACGAACATGTCGGACATGTTCAGAACGACCATGTTCGAAACGAACATGTCGGACATGTTCAGAACGACCATGCCCAAAACTAACATGTCCAAAACGAACTTGCCCAAGCAGCTTGCGATGGAGGAGACATTCAACGAACGCGGACAATGCATCCCGTTTATCGGAAAGGTTTTAAACCAACACATTAGTGACGCAACAGTCATCTATCAACCGATGCGGTCCCATCGAGAAGATGTGGCCAAAGTCAAGCAGGGGAATCTCTCAGACTCTGCATACGCCGCAGTAGTGATGTGCAAGGATAGAGAAACCATAAGCGCGCGATAACTTTTTCTCTACTACAAAACGCGCACGCTAGGCACACGGGCCCGAGTTATCTCGTGAGAAGTAGAGAAAGGGTCAAAGTCAAACAACCAATGGGATATTCAGGGTTTGCGTTTAGCAAGGTCACATGGAAAAAGATCGGAGATGCAGCGCATCCGTACCGGGACCGATTGCGGAAAATAAAATAACGCAAGGCGTTTTAAAACAATTGAGGCGACAGAGATTGAGAAAGGGTATTTTAGAAAAAAATTTCGACACAGCAAGTCGGAAGTAAACCTAGTATAGCTGCGGCGCGGAAATTGCCAGCATAAAGACAACTTAACCCTTTCACTACTATTCACGAGATAACTTCGGCCCGGGCGCCTAGTGTGCGCGTTTTGTAGTATATAAAAGGTTAAAAGACGATATTTTAAAAGAGATGCAAAAAAGGACCGAAAACAGGTAAGAGTTAACGGGTGCAGTAGTAGACCTACCAGACGAACAAGCAATGGTCCGGACAATGGTACAGAGCTATAATAACGAAATACGATAGTTGGACAAAGTCGCGAGGAAGCCATAGCAGCAGCAATTATAGGACAACTAGAAGGCGTCGAAGCGAAGATCGATTATGGCACACTCCCCCCAAAAAAGTGCAAGCAAAAAAATTCCTAAACATCTGCATTGACAGGGAAAGGGAACTTGCGCAGGAGTGTAAATTTGGGAAACACAGACATCGTAAAATACATGATAGACACCGTTACAGCGGCATGCGATTCAGCTGTGCCAAGACGCAGAAGTTAAACAGAAAAAAATGAATGGTATACTGAAGAAACTACGAGATTGACAGATTGAGAAAGAAGTGCGCGGCTGTACGAATGGTGGTCGAACGGTGCAGGTGTCGAGTTGATGCAGCAACAAGCGAGGCCTTACATGCCTCATACAGAGATGCTTGGATTAAACTGCGTCTTGCGATCAAAAGGAGTGAGCTAAACAGTTGGGTGGTGCTGTGTCGCTTGATCGAGCTGGATCCATGGTTATTTCTGTATGACATCGTCACGAAGAAACTAAGCCGCATTACACCCATTCGTGGGCTGCCGTGCCGGGTGAGAACGAGAGCAGTAGCGGATACACTTTTCCCAGTACCGAAGTGTAGGCATGACGAACTTACAGGTGAAGTTTATCGGCAGGTAGAGCCCCTGGCCATTACAGAGCTGCAAAAGGCGATAAAGTGATGTCAGCCCGGTAAAGACCGGATGCTAGACACATATGATGCAAATCTTCGAGAAGAGAGGAATAACGATGGAGCCCTCATCTAGAACGCGAAGCGTGGTCTAATCGAGTGCGACGTGACGGATGGCGTGCCGCAAGAATCAATCTCAAGGCGTTTCCTGTGGATCGTCATGTACGACAGCTTTCTGAAGCTGGAGTTTCCTAAATGAGAAACAATAAAATCCTGATCAACAGGTGTTCGTCAAAGTTTGTGAAAAGTTTGTCATAGTTTGTGCAAATGTTGATCAAAGTTTGTGCAAATGTTGATCAAAGTTTGTGTAAATGTTTGTAAATGGTTGTAAATGTTTGTAAATGTCTGTAAAAGTTTGTAAAAGTTTGTAAAAGTTTGTAAAAGTTTGTAAAAGTTTGTAAAAGTTTGTAAAAGTTTGTAAAAGTTTGTAAAAGTTTGTAAAAGTTTGTAAAAGTTTGTAAAAGTTTGTAAAAGTTTGTAAAAGTTTGTAAAAGTTTGTAAGTTTGTAAAATTATGTAAAATTATGTAAAATTATGTAAAATTATGTAAAATTATGTAAAAGTATGTAAAAGTATGTGAAAGTGTATAAAAGAGTGTGTCGATATCCGTACGTTTGTGTACAGATGGTAAAAGTAGCAGTGCTGCTGTGTAAAAGTAGGTGTCAAAGTATGTGAGTGTTTAAAAGAGTTTAAAAGTGTATAAAAGTTTTTAAAAGTGTGTAAACGTATATAAAAGTGTATAAAATTGTATAAAAATGTATACAAATGTGTAAAAGTGAGAGTACATTACCTCACTACCCCGATTAGTCGCGCGAGCCCTTCGAAACCAGTGCGTACTTTGCATCGATGCAAACTCCGACGATAGAGGAAAAAAATATGCAGTCCGAAAGACATCGATCCTCCCAAACATCGTATTTACGCCTAGCAAGACGCGTTCTCCGTCGACGATCGAGGCCACTGACCGATACGTACTCAACGCCCCGAAACAAAATCCGAAAACGATCGACGTGTACGCGACAAACAAAAATGTCATCCGAAAACAATCGATCGATCGACGAACAACACGCACGCGACGAACCAAACGTTGATAACACGATTAACAAGCAATCGATCGAAGAACGACACGCACACGACAAGCCGAAGCGCGATCCGAATACGATCGATCGATCTGTCACCACTCGAACGATCGAAAATTATTCTAAATGAGAATAATACGTACGCGGAGTCGACGTAAGAATCACTTTATTGCACCGATGCGGCCACAAACACGAGAATTAAAAAAAAACACACACAACACCCCGAAATTTGATAGACTCGGCACCGATGACAAGCGTGTGAATCGATCGACTGAGGAATTGATAATGAGCTAGCCCGACTGCCTGCGACTGCCTGCGACTGCCGATCGGCCGAGTCCACGCTCCCCTCTCTCTCCCCGCGCTTGCGCGCCGCGGGGTGTCGGGCTTTATCGCTACCCTTATCCGCTGCTGCCGGGCTTGAGCCGTTGCTCGCCGATCGCGCCTGCGTTGCTGACAATTACATCATTACATTGAGACTTTTATAAGTTTTTGCTTCCCATAGAAATAGAAAACTTTGTGACGGTACAAAAAAATTCTTTTTGGAATTTTTATGTCAATAGGTTTAAAATGTCGCGAATACATCGAGAAATAACGATGTGTGTGTCGGTGTATGTAACGACCATTCAAAATTCAAACGTCTGTAACTCGAGAACGGTTCGAGCTGCAACGCTGAAATTTTGCACAACTCTGGGGCCTTCCAATCTCCTCATTTTCTGTTATTTTTGCGACAATCGACGCAGCCGCTTGAATTTGACAACGTTTTGAACTTTTCAAAAAATATCTGTACACACTCTAGCGTCCGCAAATTTTGAGATATTCTTCTAAATAGTTCCTCGCGTATAGTTATGCACACGGATGTTCGGTTCTGCGTTTGAGCGGAATCCGTCGAGAAGTTCGGATTTTATGATATTTTTAAATTGAGAAAAGACCATATCTAACTAACAATTTTACCGTCAATTCCAAAGTTTAGCGAAATTAATAAACCTAAAACTGTAATGAATATTCCATGAGTAAAGATAATAATTAAAGTAAAAAAAGTTCTTTTGAATTTTAACAACTTCATTAATGTATGAAAGAATAGGGAAAATTCAATAATAATAATTGTTCTACATTTTTCAGAAAGTCGACTTTATTTATCAGAACGTAAAAAAAGTGGCATACATTTCTGACAAATATTTTTTTAACCTTCTTTCTCGGAAAGATCAGTCCGAAACGCATATTTTGCCGTGCGGGCGATTGAATTCGGATGTTTCGTCTCAGAGATATTTGCATTTGAAAAATTTGTTGACGAAATTTTTAAAAAGTCATGACTAAAAAAATAATGACGGCAAAATCCCGAAAAAAATGTCGGATGTTGTCGTCATCAAGTACTTGTAGGAGAAAATATTTTCATTCGTTGATTTCATTTAGTTAGAAGCTATTTGCGGCACGAGTACGAGAAAGCAATCGTTATACCGCAATGTCGTGAGAGCAAAAGAGATGACGGGGGAGGCGGGGCCTAGAGGACTTCCTGTGTGTTTGTCTCACCGATGTACCGACGCGTCGACTATAGGCGAAACGCGACACTACATTTTCGTGCGAAAATCTAACATGGGACCTGTTCTTCCATATGAATCTTTCTTCTTTGCTTGAGCACGGGGTGTAAATGAAAACGCAACTTCGACTTGTCGCGTACAGATAGCGGTGTGTAAGCATCTTTTCAACGGATGTCCATTGAGCCGTCCTCGACAGACGTACTTTTTACACACCTCGATGCAAATCAATCATCAACAAAACTCGCTTCGTTGTTACAATTTTTCATATCACCGAGTTGTAGATTAAATTTTTTCTATGCTCGTTACATCAATCGTCACGGTGGAATTATAATTATTCCGTGTTTGACTTATTTTTCGCACACGAATGCGAAGATTCTAGGTTAAGTTTCGTAGCTTTAGAGATGGCGGAAAAGGCGATACTGAAGGTACGATAAATTTATTTTTTTCTCGTATTTTGGAGAACAACAACAACAACTTCGAAACTTGATTTTTTTTTTTTGCGTTGCGTCGTTGAAGGAAAATATTCCAAAGCATCGATTCTGCAGATTGTTATGTGATTTATTTGTTAGAAAAAAAAAGCTTCGATCTGTCGTAGTGTGGAAATATGAAGTTTTCTGGAGATCTCTGGGGTGAAAGAGTTTTTTTTAGTTCATCTGACGTAGTTGTTCTCTTGTTTGGGCTTTGATAAGGCTGGGATTTGAGTCGACTATCGAAGATATAAATTTTATATGAATTTTTGGACAACGACTGGCTATCGATTAATTTTTTTATTGCTTATTAGACTCGTCAAAAATGTTTCAATTTGTCTCTTAGCTTAAATTTACTCGGCTTATCTGAAACATCACGATTTCATGGAATTATCCAACAATGCTGCTTTGTTTCCTTTTTTGTCATCGTATAAAAATATGAAATCCTTAGAATTTTAATGATAGATTATTTTTAATTTCTCCGTAAAATAGTATTTTTTCCGTGGTGAGTAAATGCATGAAAATACAAATACTTTCACATTTTCATATCAAATTGTTATGATCCGGAATATATAATATACCATTCCTTGTCTTCGAAGGAAAAATTGACAGATTTCTTTCGTCGTTTGTCATTCTATTCACACACGAGACATTGACAAATTTTTACAGCAAATTGCTGAGCAAAAGCTCAAAGCGTTTTCCATCGGCACGATGGGGAAGCGGCCGCACAGTAAAAAAGAATTGGAGGAACAGCGGAAAAAGGAACAGGAGCAGGCTGCGGCCCAGGTCAGCAACGCTCCATTATTTTTTAATGTTTGCTTAAGACATTGATTTATTTTTATTAAAATCACATTTCAATTTTGCTCCAAGGCTTTTGAGGAATTTGTGGCCACTTTTCAAGAGACTCCCAACAAAACCACGAGCAAAGTTTGGGTAAAAGCAGGCACCTACGACGCGGGCAAAAGACGTGAGTGCATAGAAAACGATTCGATATTTATTTCAAAACCAATTAAATTAGTGACGAGCGATGAAAATCCAAAGAAAAAATTGCATCTATCACACGGAGGATCGAAATTTGCGGCGAATAAAATTTTTTAATACGGAAAACATCGAAATCTCATGAATTAACTTTATCAAACATTTTGGTGACAGAGGAAGACACGAGAGAGAAGGGCAAATTGTACAAACCTCAGTCAAAGATATCGGAGCTGGTTGATAGCAGATCGTCGGCGGAACAGGCTCAGGAATATGCAAAGTTGCTCGGTTCCAACGATCGTAAGCTGGACAGGCTCGGCAAGAAGAAAAAAGAGGGCGAGAAAAAGAAGAGCAATCTTGAAATGTTCAAGGAAGAATTGAAGATGATACAGGAAGAACGCGAGGAGAGGCACAAATACAAGGGAGTGGTGAAAACCGTCATATGCACGCAATCTGAGGATCCTATGCTAGCTGCAATAAAATCAACCGCCGAAGGTAAGTTTGATTTTGAAGGAAAACAAAAACAATTTTAACCAAACCGCAAGAACGAATAAAAACACTCGGCTTGTTTCAATTTATCGATAATCTTTGCTGAGTCATATCAGTTTGAAAAATTGAAAATTATCGATAGTTTAAAAACTTTATTCGCTCGTTGAATTCCGTTTGCTCAAAACCGAAAAAATAAAAAAAAAACGTATCTCTTTATTCTCCACATGAATTGATGTGAAAAATCGTGAGATAAACATTTTTAGTCAATCGTTCGAAGCTGTCCAAATTCTGGTGGAAAGCCTCATATATATTTGGCCCGTCGATACCAATTTCTTACCAATCAAATTAAAAATCCTTGCACAGAAATGAAAAAAACGTACAAAATTGATATTTCTGTCATAACTCGCACTATTGAGGTTTATTTTTGAGGTTAATTTTGAATCGTACAAATTTTCTCAATCAATTAAATCAAAAACGAATCTCCGTGAAATAATTCGTACTTAATTCGGTACGTTGATTATTTTTTTTTGTCAACGTTGACAGGCAGATCGTATCAAGATTTCCGTAAAGCAAACATTCGCTCCTTCATCGACGATCCATGTCTTTTATCCCTGATTAACGAGGGTAAATGAATTTTTCGCATCCTTCATCGTCATAAAGTGCCACTCGTCGATATCCAATTTCCATCGATTCCACGAATACTGTACACAAATAAACATGCGTTAAAAATAAATTTTTTTCACCGTTTAGGAACAAGTCTCGACAAATCGTTATTCGTAGATGGTTCGTTTGACAACGGTGATCCCAACACCACGAATCTTTATCTCGGAAATTTAAATCCAAAGGCAAGTTACCCAAATTTTCCAACAATTCACAATTAAGGCATTACTGGATGGATTACTGATAAATGTCAGAAATTTTTGAAAATTTGAGGAATGATAGTTTTCCATTGAATAATAATACATTAATTATTTCAGATTATTTCACTGAATGGTTTAAGAGTTATAAATTTGTGAATTTAACACGGTCTCTTATGGGAGAACCACTTTTGCAAACGTTAATGGCTGAAAACTAATGGAACTGAATGTCAGAAAATTCTGAAATTATTATATCATCAAGATTTAGGATCGACAGATCGATTGTGCTTAGTTTAAAATTAATCGTCTGAGTGATTGTCGAGAAATTAATTAAAGTAATGAGGAAAATTCGCCTGAAACAGTTGAAACATTAGTCCGAAAACGTATATATAGATATAGTGGTGTCGCTCGTTGTAGCGCGTGAAGATGATTATTTCCGTTGTACAGTCATTGACAAAACGTCGGTCAACCACACGCCAATATCGTCGAATTTTACTTCAATTCTTATTAAAAGTAGATAATTAATATTTCTAAGTGTTGATTTAATATCAATTCAGCTATTCGTAAGGCCAAACATGATCTAGAATCGTCAATCCACGATTCGCCGGTTTTGGACTAACTTTTCGCCCGATTATCCGTCCAGTAAGACCTTGAAATATCTAAATAAAATAAATGAAAAATAATATAATAATTAAAAAATTAAACAGATAACGGAGCAACAATTGATGGAAATATTTGGTAAATACGGTCCATTGGCTAGTATAAAAATCATGTGGCCACGGAGCGACGAGGAAAAAGCTCGTCAACGAAATTGCGGTTTCGTCGCGTTTATGAGCCGAAGGGACGGTGAACGTGCCTTGAAGGGTTTGAACGGTGAGTTTCGAATTTCATTGTCCCACGTGATTCCCAAAAGGTATCGAAATTTTTTTAACACCCATGTTCTCTCGCTTTGGTCGCTATTATTAATTTTTGTTGGGATTTGGTGCTTTATTTTTATTTTTTATTTTTTTCCTTTTATTTCAACGTTTCGCCCCGTGGATCTGGGGCCTCTTCAGAATCTCTCTTCTTTTCTTTACCATTTCTCCGTCTGCCTGTAAGTTTGCATTATTTCATTACTCTGTGCGCGTGCTTCTTCTCACACAGGTAAGATAGAGCACAATCACGAGCACGGAGAAATGAAATAATGCAAATTTACAGGCAGGATAAGAAATGATAAAGAAAAGCAGGAGAGAGATGAAAGGAAAAAAACAAATACACGATCGTACGTCGTCAAAGCACCAAAATCTTAAAGAAATTATTTTTAAAACGTTATTATTTATTCGTTTGTATTCGTGTTAATGCACAGGTCGCGATATAATGCAGTACGAGATGAAATTGGGATGGGGAAAAAGCGTTCCTATACCGCCGTATCCGATTTACATACCTCCCGCGCTTATGGAGATGACCCAACCGCCTCCACCTTCGGGACTTCCGTTCAACGCTCAACCTCATCGTCGCGACAGACACAAGGTATACAAAAAAACCAAAAAAAGAAAAATGAAACGAGCCGGTCGTACGAATACAAATAAATATAATGAGAAAACGAGAGAGAAAGAGAAAGAAAGATCGAGATATCGACATCGGATTCCATTCGCGTTATTAATAAAGTGTTCAATCACGTTTCCGAACAAATTTCGTTTTTTATTATTACTATAATTAACATTGAAACCCTCGCACGATGCTTTTTAAACACGTGATTGAAGATCGAGAGAGAGAGAGGGAGAGAGAGAGAGAGAAAGAGAGGAAGATGGAGAGAAAAAAATAAATTAATCATTCTTGACTGTTTTTTTTATGACGATACGAGTTTATTCGATTTATCGAATGAAAAAAAAATTACTAACCGCTTCGACGTGGACGCGAATCCAACGAATCGATAGAATCATTAAATTTTCACGTATTTGTCACGCATGTGTTTGGATCTTTTTTTTTTTTTTTTTTTTTTTTTTTTTTTCGAATCACCGGCGACTTGTGGTCGAGAGACGGAAGAACGGAAATTAATGTCGTTGTTTCATCCTTAATTATTGATTTTTCAAAAAGATTTTCATTGAAATTTCGTTGCGATTAAATTACGATTTGATTTGTTCGACGTTTCGCGATGACGCATTTTTCGCTCGTTAAATAATACTAAACATTGTTTTTCAATTTTTCCGAGTCACCGGTGACTCGTACATTTTGTAGAATGTTTTTTTTCCCCGCACAAAGTAGATCGTGATTAACGTTTGATCTCTCGCGAAACCGTTTCAACGTTTAAAATCGTAGAATAGTTATTAAAACATTTTTTTTTTTTTTTTAAACTTAAAAAGCGTGAAAGAGTGTGAGCGTGAGGCGCAAAATAATCGTGCCAAGTTATGCTGTCTTCCTCATGTGATGCCCATGCACCGCGAGGAGCCGCAAAGAAAAAATACAGAGTCCTGCATAACAAAAAAAAAAAAAAGAATTATGTCATAACCATAATGTTGTATATATGTGTATATTTTTTTTTTTTTTGCTCCGTGCCTCATTGAACCGTTTAACCACGTTTTTAAAACATAATCTCAGATACCACGTATCCGCAACCTCCAGAGCGCGGACCCCCAGGAAAAGGAAAACTTTGAAAAGGTAAAGTTGTTCTCTTCTGTTAGAATAAACCGAGAGATGACGATGTTACACATTTGCGAAAATAAAATTGAATCTTTTGACTAAAAAAAATATAAATTTAACTTTAATTATTACTATTATTATAATAATTGTTTATTATTATTAGTATTATTATAATAATAATAATAATAATAATAATAATACTAATAATAATAATGATATAATAATAATAATTATTATTATTATAATAATATATAATACTATAATAATTATTATTATTATAATAATAATAATTATTATTATTATAATAATAATAATATACAATACTATAATTATTATTGTTATTATTATTATTATTATTATTGTATAATAATAATAATAATAATAATGATAATAATAATAATAATAATAATTATTATTATTATTAGATAATAATAATAATAATAATAATAATTATTATTATTATTATATAATAATAATAATAATTATTATTATTATTATTATTATTATCATTATTATTATTATTATTATTATACAATAATAATAATATAATACATATGATATGATATGATATGATATATATTATATAATAATAATAATTATTATTATTATATAATAATAATAATAATTATTATTATTATATAATAATAATAATAATAATAATAATAACAATAATAACTAAAAAAAATAATAATAATAATAATAATAATAACAATAATAACTAAAAAAAATATTATAAATGAAAGAAAAGATCGAGGAGACCCGCTGTGGAAGGCGTTGCGAATGCTTTATGCATTCGGCTGCGAATTTATAACTTGGTAAGTGCGTGATGTCGATGGACACACGATGAATTATTCAAAACCGAAGATTCAAGACCGGTGGAACAGCGGGTCGCGCCAAACGCTACAAAAAAAAATATACAAAACACAAAAAAAAAACAAAAAAAATACAAAAAAAAAACAACTGTAACAATTCCCCGATTGATCGTCAAATGACAAATCTAATCCACGTTTAAAAATTGTTGTTGTAATGACTTGTTGGCGTCCGTTGGGGGCATGTTGGGGCCTGGCACACAAACAAACTCTATCCACCCGACCCCCCCACGTGTGTTTGTGAAACACGAACTGTGATCTGACTGGGACCTTCACAGATTTTGCAGAACGCCGTTGTCAAAGTGGTTATTCCAACGGAAAGGTATTTCTTTAATTTTTAGTTAATAAACTGAGAAAAAAAAAAAATTTCTGTAAGTATGCAAATGTTAAAATGCAAAAAAAAAAAAAAAAAAAAAGAAAAAGAAAAAAATAACGAAAAAATAAAACAAAAGAATGAGAAAAGTAGAGAAAAAAAGAATGAAAGCAAAGCATCCGAACCGCTTCGTTCTACTCTACCGATGTTGCTGCCTTCCGTTGTCCAGTAACAAAGCAACGCATCGAATTTCGTCGACGAACGTTCAAGCCTTTAATGATGTTGTGCGTTATAGGAACTTAGTCATGTTGATACATAGAATGGTGGAATTTGTCATCCGAGAAGGCCCAATGTTCGAGGCGATGATAATGAACAGAGAGTTGAACAATCCGATGTTTAGGTGAGTTACGAAATTTTTTTTTTTTTTTATCGCGATTAATTATTTAACCCTTAAATGCATCGTGTTGCCGTTTGGCAACGTATATTTTCTGGCTCTATATTTATTGCAGAAACATTTGGATTTTTTTTAAGCATTGTAGTCATAAGGCAAAAAACTGTAAATTGTGCATTTTAAGGGTTAAAGGGGTATAAAAGGGTTTTTTCTGCCTAAACATTCGAAGATATTTACGATTCCTTTTTTAAAGTGTTTGGTGCATTTATTTTTAAAGTTTTCAAATTATTTTTGAGTAAAAATATTATAAAATGGCAGAGTTATCCTGCGTCTCCTGGCGGTGTTTTTTTTTTTTTTTTTTTTTTTTTTTTTTTTTTTTTTTTGCGCTAGACAAGATATTTCCCGAAAGAACGATGTGAAATCGAAACGACTGATTGATTATCTTTTTAGAAGAGTTAAAGTCGAGCAGAGGATTTTTTTAAATTTCTTTTTTGAAAATGGCAAGTAATTGAATTTTTTTAGAAAAGTTTTTGGCCTGATTCTTCGTTAGTTTTTTATAAATTGAACGAGAACAATATTTCCTTTTGGAGAAACTGCTCTTGAGCTAAAAAAAAAAGACTTTTCTTATAGAAAACCTTTTAAATTTCAACAAAATCGGTCAGCGAAAAAATGGCGGGAGAGGAACAACGAAATTAGCTATAACTCAGCCATGTTTCAGAATTGCTTCATAAGATTTTCAGGAAATACTTTTAAATAGTTCTTCTTTCCAAGAATGCAAGAAAAAAATAATAATTTTTGATTTTTCGCCAGATATACTCCCTTAAATAATATTGTCGAAATTTAAGAAAATTTTAAAAATAATAATAATTAGAAATAAACTTCTGTAAATTTTTGAAAAACTAAATTGCGAGAGAATTAAAATTTTATTATTTCGTATTCGAGTATTGTAAGAATGAAATTTATTAAAAAAAATTATGAATGTGACGCTGTGGCGTTTTTTCTATTAAAAACAATGATGCAATTTTGTTGTTTCAGATTTTTATTCGAAAATTATTCACCGGCTCACACTTATTATCGTTGGAAATTGTACTCGATCCTGCAAGGAGACGGACAGAAGGAGTGGCACGTTGATGAGTTTAGGATGTTCAAAGGTGGAAGTGTCTGGAGACCACCGCCATTAAATCCTTGGACTCAGGGAATGCCGGACGAGTTGATAGAGATGGAAGAACGGCAAGAACCGCGACGAGGCAGTTTATCGAATAGGTAAAATAGATTAGATAAAAAAAAAGAAAAAAAAAATACAGATCAATTTCAATTAAATAGAAGAAATCTTCAAAAATTACAATTTCCTATTTTTCATATTTTGACTGTATAAATTCAATATCTTTGCTTCTTTCCTAATCGCTTATTACGTAAGAAATGAAATTTTTAAGACAACGTCAAATTTGCCGAAAAAAGAAAAAATATTTATTTTATTTAAATTGAACGAAAGAAATTTCGGGAAATTACAATTTTCTTTTCTTTTTTTTTTTGTTTTCATTTTTTTAATGGGAAAATTTAATATCTTTCCTTGTATTTCCGC
>OZ020176.1:7678513-7686013 GCA_963971145.1 Sussaba pulchella
CACAATAAAAAATTTAATAAACACAAGAACATTTTTTTTCAAACAATATTTATGAATAATTAGTTTTAAAAATTGTTGAAACCTAGGGTATTTGTTATAATTTTTTTGTGAGCTTTGAGTAACTCGTTATAATCCCTAATTAGAAGAAAAAAAATTATTGTATCCAGTAGTTTCGGAAATAAAAGGGGAGGAGACGATGCATTTCCCCTTATTCTATTTCTCCCATAATTTTCGAAATAACTTTTTGAATATGCTTCTAAATTTATAAATAAATAAATTCGATTGCTAATTCGCCCCCCTCATGTAATTATTATATGAATATGTTCAGGTATTAGCTACTGCAAAATATTTGCGTTAATAAAATGTATTACAATGCGAAATTTAAAGTATCTATGTCGCCTTGTCATGAGAAAATCAGCCAAGACAGACGGACGGACACACGAGTGATCGTCTAAGCGTTCCGTTTTTCCTTTGAAGGTACGAAATCGCAAAAAAAAATTTTTTTTTAAAAATAAAGAAATAAATACAAAAATAAATAGAGAATAAAAAAAAACAATATCACTAAATACTGCTGATATGAGCTATTCACCTTTCGTTTTCGAGTAGGTCAGATCCTGCGTAGTCAGTCTGAAGTACCTTTGTTTAAAATTCTTGCGACCAAAGCGTTTTCGGCCCTGGGCTCTTTTGATCATTATTCTGTGAATCAAATAAAAAAGAAAAGCGAAACTTTATGACACAGTTTTCAACGATGCTTCGAAATTTTGCGACTTTCGGGGGGTTTTCTTTTTTTGGTTTTACAAACCTCTTGCCACAGTCAGCGGATCGCACAAAAAGAAAGTATATTCTATTAAAGAGAATTGCGATCAGTGAAATTTTATATAAAATTTTGATCGAGAAATTTTTTTGATGAAACGTAAGAGAAAAAGTAGACTCACCCCTCCTTCAAAACGACGGGTTGCTCCTGAAGAATCGTCGGTCGTTGACGATTTATTCCGCTACCGCTCGTCGATATCAATTCCAAAAATTGCTTCACAGCTTGTATGTGCTTTTCCGTATAAAATTCTCTGAAAAATTTAAATTCAAATAAATTTTCCACCATCGAACAAACATTTATCATGCAATTTTCGTAGGTATTGTATGAATAAAAAATGTTATGAATGTACGATGAGAATAATCGTTATTTTTATTTAAACTCGAAAATTCGCAATAAATTTATTAGATCGTATAATTAAAAAAGGTGCAAGTTGAAACGATCACGGAAATATCTAACCAAATTCATTGACAAGAAAGTAACGAATAAAGTTAAACCTTAGCTTATGCACGTTTGTAAATTTTAACAAGTTCAGTAAAGTATTTTTTAATTTTTTAAGGTCGGAATTTATAAGTTTCTGATTGCTCTAAAATTCGTTGCGTTTGGCCGATCTCCGCCAAATTCGATCTACATCATATATCAATGATATTACATACTTATATAAAATTTTTATTCGATTGATCGAAGTCAACAGTATAAAGAACGACAAAGTTAATTTTTCGGAAAATTAAAAATATCATAAAATCCGAAATTCTCGACGGATTCGGTTCAAATGCGATACGAAACATCAGTGTACATAACTCCAAACGCGAAGAACTATTTAAAAAAATATCTCGAAATTTGCGGACGCTAGCGTGCGTACAGATATTTTTTGAAACGTTCAAAACGTCGTCAATTTCGTGCGGCTGCGTCGATTGTTGCAATAATTACAAATAACGTCAAGATTCTAAGTCACCACAGCTGTGCAAAATTTTATCCCTGTAGCTTAAGGGGTTACATACACTTGTAATTTTCAAAAAATCGAACAGCATCAAATCGAATTATTAGAAGCTGCCAACGATGCGAACGGATTATTATATGGCCCTGGAATAGATGACTCCATGTAAGTTGAAAAAAAAACGAAATTTACCACATGTAAAACGCTTTTGAAACTTTAAACGCGTTTTTCTCAAAACTATGTTTTCAAAATCGGTGATCAAGATTTCTCGAAAACGGCTGAACCGATCAGTCTCAAATTTTAACACAACCTTTTTAACTAGATTTTTTAGTAATTAATCGAAGATTTTTTTTCTCCGATAAATATTTTCCATTTTATAAACAATTTAAGGCTTAAATTTTCGTTCAAAATCGAGTCTTCTATTTTGAGAAGTCGCCATTTTGTCAAAAATTATTTTTTCGCTAATTCCTTCGATTAAATACTAGATAATGTATTATATTAACGAAATTTATTTGGTTTTTTCATTTCAGATAATCCGGTCCAGAGATATCGTGATCACCGCAAAATTGGTTTTTTTTTGCGGAGCTCTAGGAGATCGGCGATAGCAACATTCGCGATGATTATTTTTACAAATAAAAAATATGTAAATATATTATAAGGTTATTATAATATGTACACCAATTTTTAAATTAATAAATTGAATAGTCTGCGCGAAAAAAATTCTTGAAAATCCGTCTTTTTAAAGCCTTCTAACTGTATGTAAGGCCTTAAATCGTTCTTGAGTTATAGACGTTCGAATTTTAAAGGTTCGTTATATGCACACAAACACACGTTCATACATCTAAACATTTTCTCCAAATGTTATTTCTCGATATTTCGAGTCATTCAAAACCTATTAACATCAAAATCCCGATAAAAAAATGTTTAAACCGTCGCAAAGTTTCCTTCATGATCCACCAAAATAAATTCGTCAACAACCAAAAAATCATACAGTTCATAAAAATAAATAATTATCAAGAATTAAAAAATAATAAAATTTAAAAAATTTGAAAACATCTAACTTGTTCAAAAATTAAAGATAACAATGTCCGCCCCTTATAAAATTGCATGGCCTGTTCGATTGTTGAATTAAAAAAAATGGATAAAAATTGAAATAATGAATTACCTGTAAACGCACTC
The DNA here is from genome assembly GCA_963971145.1 of Sussaba pulchella. Lineage (NCBI taxonomy): Eukaryota > Metazoa > Arthropoda > Insecta > Hymenoptera > Ichneumonidae > Sussaba > Sussaba pulchella. Next base: position 7,681,441 of record OZ020176.1, read on the forward strand.
CATGTATTCCTCTTTGCAGACACTTCCGGCGCCCCCCCGACAGCTGACCAAATTTCCAAGGCTCTGAATCGTCTTCGAAATGAGCGTCAACGTTCTGTTCGTTTGAGTATCCTACAAATTCGATAAAATCGTGATTAAAAACAATTTTTTAACATTCGCGATGGTTCGTAAACGATCGGAAAAATGTTCGTAAAATGCTTACAATTTGTTCATTCGTGATGTCGAAGAGCCGCGGTCCGAGAATCGCCGGGGCGAAGAATCGCAAAAATATGAAACCGCTTATGACCGAGTAACGAACTTCTTTGTTCTTGGGAAAATGCGTGGCTGCGAGCTCGCGAAGACACCAAAACATTTCGCACATCAACGGTGGACATCGAACGCCTGATGTCGTTATTGCCGTAAAAACCCTTTCGACGTATTCCTTCGGGTGAAAAAAAATGAAAAACTTCATCGTTAGAAGATACAAGATGAAGAAAAAAATGTTAAAAATATTATAAACAAGCAAAGGAAGTCAAAACTTGAAAAATGATTCTGCCGAATTTAAAATAATAGACGAATTTTTCTTGAGGGAACTATTTCATATTAATTCTGGTTCGTCATACAAAAGTAGAAATTTGTCTGATATTCAATAAATTTCGTACAATTTAATTGATCAAAGTTTGAATCGGTCAAAATTGTCGCGAGTAAAACGTTAATTTTGCAAAAAAAATTATAGTCCTAAAAAATCTGCAGCTCCGCGATTAATTCGGATCAAATTCGATACAAAACATCGATGAACGTAATTTTATTTACGAGGAACTATTTAGACCGTAAACTCGATATTTCTAGCTACCGGAGTGGTAACCGACGTTATTTGAAAATTTTTAAACGCTGTAAAATCCGAGCAGCTACGCCAATGTTTAGGCAAATCACACTTGACAGAGAGATTAGATGGCTTCGCGTGTGTGCAAAGTTTGAGCGCTGTAGCTCGAACCGTTCTCGTGTTATAGACGTTTGAATTTTGCACCATCATTAAGGGGGGGGGGGGGGGGGGGGGGTAAGATTAATTCGGCGAAAAAGAAGCATGTTTTTAAGATTTTTTTCTGGCGATACAAATAGTGTAAATTTATTCAATAAATTTCCATATAATAATACAACATTTAAACAATATTTTCCTAAATTTTCATTCCAAAATATTGAAAATTAAGCGAGTGACAGTGAATCTCCGGAGGCGCCTCGAAAAAGTCCGTGTTCACGATAACGCGAAATCTACTGGACCAATCGTTTTTAAATTTTGCACACTACTTCTTCACATAATTCACCAGGTATTGTCGAGAGCTTTTTTTATTTTTTTTATAATTATTAATTTTACAGCAAGAAATTAGCTGATTTCTATAGCGAAAATCGGTTTTTTGCTTCCAAATGCTACGAAAAAATCAAAAATTAAAAAAATAAAAAAATCACCTCGTGATTACCTCGAGAAACATCTCCTTCAACGAATGCATTTCGATTCTTTTGTTTCAGATAATTCTTCTGCGAGTTATGATGAACACCGCAAAGCAACTTTTTTTCGAGGCGCCTCCGGAGATTCACTGTCACGCGCTTAATTTTCAATATTTTGAAATGAAAATTTAGGAAAATATTGTTTGAATGTTGTATTATTATATAGAAATTAATTAAATAAATTTACACTATTTGTATCGCCAGAAAAAAATCTTAAAAACATGCTTCTTATTCGCCGAATTAACCTTACCCCCCTTTTAAACGCACATACATCTAAACATTGTCCAAAAAATCGTTCTCGATAGCACATTTTGATCATGACGACGAGAAAATCTCGATACCAAAGTTTTTCACCGTCACAACAACTTCCTTCGTTAGGAAGTAAAAAAAAAAAAGAAAAAATAATAAAAAAGTGGAAGGAAGTGGAAGCGTGTGAATATTCACCGAGGTGAATTTATGGCTTTTGCCAGACGAAACATTTTTCCATCTACGTGGTCGAGATCGTAGCGGATAAAACGATGAGGGACTCACCTTAAGATTGGCCAAGTTGGCTTGTATCGTGTTGGAATCCTTTACTCGGGTAGGATCGATCTCACAGGGTTTACGTTCGAGAAATACTTGCTCCATAGCCGGTCTCAGGGTACTGTGCAAGTAGTGCAAACCGGCGAGACGCATTCCCTCGTCCATCATTTTGCTGACTAACGTGTTGCCCCGAAATATCGTCGTTGGATCCCTGGAAAACAATGGCGAATGAAGATCGTCGTTCGAGATTGAGATTAGGAGAAATAAACGTGAATTAAAAACGTGAGAAACGTTACGAGATACACGAATTAATCGTGTGATATAACGAAATTTCTCTTTTTAATAATTGTTTTCACGATTTTAACGGAGTTGTAGAAACATTTATTGTAATTGTTTTATCCGATTTGCTTTGGGTGAGACTCGAAAAACCGTAGATCCGGTGTGAATTTCTTTAACCTGGAGCTTTTATAAAAATTGATATTTTTTTTTGATAAAAAGATGTATAGGTATCTGATGAGATTATAAGTTTTGCTCTAATTAACACCCAAAAATATTGGTGCGAGAATTAAGGGGGGGGGTAAGGTTTATTCGATATAGAAAAGCATATTTTTGATAATTTTTTTTGACGACACAGTTAATATACATTTATTTCTATAATAACTACTCAATAACGTAACACTTGAAGAACATTCTATGCAATGTTCATTAACTTTTATGAACAAGTGCCCATCATAACTCATCACAGGATCATATGAGACCAAAAAACCAAAATGATTTTATTAAGTGATAAGTTTCTGCAGGTAATGACGTCGTTTTTTTTTCTTTTAAATTTTATCGTATTTTAAAATGGCAACATTTTCAATTCTTTTTACGAAAAATCAGTATTTTGACTTCTAAGTGCTGTAAAAAATTAAGAAACCAATTTTTAAAAAAATACTCGACGTCATTACCTGCAGAAACTTATCACCTAATAAAATCATTATGTTTGAAACATTTGTTCATGAAAGTTAATGAAAGTTTTATAGAATATTTTTCAAATGTTACATTATTGAGTAGTTATTATAGAAATCAATGTACATTAACTGTTTCGTCAAAATAATTATCAAAAATATGCTTTTTTGCTTCCTCATAAAGGAAGCTTTGTGACGGTCCGAAATTTTTTTTTCGAGATTTTGATGTCAATAGGTTTAGAATGTCCTAAAACATCCAGAAAACACATTCGGAAAAAATGTCCGGATGTATGTGTGTGTGTGTGTGTGTGTGTGTGTGTGTGTGTGTGTGTGTATGTATGTAACCACTCTCTAAAATTCAAACCTTCATAACTCGAGAACGGTTCAAGATGCCGTACTCAAATTTTGCACACATGTGATGCCTTCTAATATCTATGTAATCTGTAGATTTCGCAATTATTGACGCATTTGTTCGGCTTCGACAGCGTTTTGAATTTTTCAAAAAATGTCTGTAGCCACGCTAGCGTCCGCAATTTTCGACATATTCGGCTAAATAGTTTTTTACATATAGAATTGAGTACAAGGGCGGTTGGTATTGCATTTGAGCCAAATCCATTAATAACTTTAGATTTTATGATTTTTTGAATTTTTCAAATAATCAACTTTTTTGCTCTATTTGTCGTTAACTTCAACCAATCGAACTATAATTCTCTGCAAGTATAGGATGTCATTGTGTTATAATACATATCAAATTTGGCCGAGATCGGCCGAACGGATCGAGTTCTAGAGCAATTAGAAATTTTTAAGTTCCAACCCCTGCAAATTGAAACTAGCTGCAAGTAGAAACTTGCAAAGTGCTTCCTCCGTAATCTTACGCACTTGAGCCAATGGACGAAATCCTTTATGAGGAAGCCAGAATTAATAAAGAAAAAGGTACTCATAAGCATCCTCATAAAGTACTTCGTCCATTGGCTCAAGTGCGTAAGATTACGGAGGAAGCACTTTGCAAGTTTCTACTTGTTTAAATATATTTAATTAACCTTAACCCCCCCCCCCCCCCCTCTTAAAGAAGGAGCAAATTAGGTACTCAAACGAATTTTCCTTTACTTTATAAATCATGTGAATTATCATTCACTAAGCCCTGTTATATGAAACACGGAAATACTTTTGTCATGATATTGAATAGCATATTTAAAAACCATTCCAGAAAAATATCTGCAAATAGAAGATTCTCGAGCCCCATTTATTTTCGAAACTAGTGGATATAAAATTAAAAAACAAAATGTAACGTCTTACTCGAAGTTTAAAGGTCTTATAGATTTCTACAATACAATTATTAAAAATATGTTAAGAAAGCCTTCGCGAGGGAGTCGAACTCATAATCGTCATCTTTAAAAAATTATTTTCTCACGAATGATCGTCGAATTTTTTTTCAATTCAAATTCGATCGCGAATTCGTGATGAAACGAATTCATTCAACATTTTACGATGAATAATCATAAAAAAATTCAAAATACTCCGAATCAACCGAACGAAAATACGACCAAGTTTTAAAAAAAACCTAAAAAACAGTTTTACCTATAAAATTTTGAAAAAAAAAAAAAAAAAAAAAAATAAAA